>LPNX010884877.1:1360486-1527633 GCA_001517045.1 Pseudotsuga menziesii | reverse complement strand
ATATATCCTTTATTTCCTGGAAGAGGCATTGATCATGCCTTTGGCTCTACTGTTGGAGGTGTTGATACCTTTGGTTCTTCCAATGGAGGTGTTAATGCCTCTAGTTCTACTGGTGGGGTCATTGATGCCTCTTGTTGTAAGTGTTTTCAAACTCACACACATAAAAAAGGAGGTGCTACTGGCTTCATGGAGCCAAGGTAGGATTTCGCATAAGAGACTAGATCTCGTTGTTAGAATTGTTATGCCATTTAGATAATCTAGCAATGAGTGCAATCGGATTCTTAATTATTATGCAGTGAAGAGGAATGAATTATACAAACTGAACAAATCAAATCTCACAGGAAATAGACAAGTATTTCTCAAAGAATTACAGTATTATGTTCATTAAAGAATTAGGTGTTACAATGGTGTTACACAAGGAGGAATTCGTATCATTAGGGATGAATTTGAATCCATCAACTGACTCTAACCGTATGTGACTACATGCCTAAATAAATATGTCTAAATCACTATCATATTCCGAGTGGTTAACTCCATATGTCTAATTCATTCAATCCATCAGGTATAATCAATTAAACCAGTCTAACTTCAGTGGTAGGTGGGAAGTAGGTGAGAACTAGTGCCTTCCCACATGCAACCATGCGTAACTAGCGCTAACTGAGTTGGAGTAGAACTAACTGAATGTAACTAAAGAGTAACTAAGTTTAACTAGTTTCCAACTCCCAAAAACTGAAGGAGGTTGGTTCTAGTACTCCCAGTGGCTCCTAAAATGTAGGGATTTCCCTAGGAGGCACCTAAACTGATGCATGCAAGTGCACTCAATCTCAGTTAGCCTCTATCGATGTTCCCCACACTCTAGTGACTGGTACATGTGGCCCCATTAGGCCAAGTGGACCCAATAATTAATAAAATACTCCAAGTTGGGCTAAGATAATCTAATAGACATTTTGGTCAAGGGAGGATTATAAATCATAACACTCCCCCTGGATCCTGACTTGGACAACTTTGGGCCCTGGAAATAAGGCCAAAATTCATCCATATACAATCTAAAAGATAAAAACATGTTTCTTAATAAACCGAGGAAATAAGGGAAAACCTCATGGGAACCCCCCCACTCAAAATACGCAAGAAACAGGAAAATACAAGCTATCTTTAGAAGAAAGAAGCTTCCTCCTTAGAAAAATAACTTGTCAAAACACTGCTGCAAATTTGCAGCTCTATGCAACAGTATGGTTCTTCTGTGCAGGATCATGCTTAAGCTATGCATGTGAACCTCTCAATATCCTTATGAACTGATGAATCTATGTGTTTCTTCTAGAGGGAAAAGGTGGAGAATGATCAATTTTCTGCTTCTGTGGGCCAAGTGGTTGATCATTCGCTATCATCAAGTAGCTGGAATTTTGTTGCACCACTCCGTAGGGAGTGAATCTATGAGAGAGAGTGCAACATTCTCATTCTGATACTGGGACCTAGTTCTCCTTATGTCTTATGGATTCCCACCACCATCCCCAGCTGCATCAATGTGATTTTGAGCCCATCTAGGCTTAGGCCTTTGGTTTGGAATGGATGATGGATATGGATCTAGAATATCACAAGGTTCATCCTAATTAATAGGATCAAGCTGGTCTTGATCCTCTTCTTCTGAATATGAAACATGTAATAAATCATTATCATCAAAAATGGGAGGAAGAGTGTTTATACCTTCTTGTGCTTTGGATGGTGGTGCATCACACAACTGATCTTCTTCAAAGTGAACACCCTGCTCAATGAAGCATTTCCTAGTTTCAACCTCTATCAACTTGTATGATTTTCCATCTTCTACATATCCCAGCAAAATGTATTTTCTACTTTGGTCTTGGAAGGCATTCCTCTTGTCAAGTGTATTCTGGCCCAATATTTGGAACCAAAAAGTCTCAAATGAGAGATACTGGGATTATTCCCATGTAGTGCTTCGAATGGAATGGCCCCAAACACTAATTTATGAGTCACTCTGTTCTACAAATATGAAGCACATTTTATAGCTTCCGCCCAAAGAGAAGGAGGGATATTCTTACCATGGACAAGGTCTGCTTCCATCTCCTTCAGTGATCTTTTCTTCCTCTCAGCCACACCATTCTGTTGTGGTGTGTATGGAACTAAGTGTTCCATTCGAATCCCCTCTGATTCACAGTAATACTGAAAGTATCTTTTGATGTACTCTCCTCCTTTATCAAATCTGATGGACTTCATTTTCTTACTGAAACTGTTCTCAACCATAGATTTAAAAAAATTTAAAATCTCAAAAAATTCTGATTTTTGTTTCATAAAGTAGATCGAGCATTACCTAGAACAATCATCAATAAAGGTGAGGAAATATCTGAAACCATTAATAGATTTTGTTGGCATAGGTCCAACCACATCACTATGTATAAAATCAAGTATAGAGGAAGCTCTATGTTCCTTCCCAACTTCATACCTCTTCTCTAGATGCTTACCTACCAAGAAACCAAAACATATTCCATCGGAAGTTTGGATGAGAGGCAAACCTTCAACCATTTTAGCATTATGGAGTTACTGGAGATATTTGAAATTGAGATGACCAAATATATCATGCCAAATATTGTTGGTTTTGTTAGCATGAGACAATAAAGTTGTAGAAGGTGAGATAGAAAAAAAATGTGAGAACTCATAAGCTTTAGTAGAATGATTTGCAATACCTTTCACTATAAGCTTTCCAGTAGCTTTTTCTATGATCTCAACTGAATATGAGTTGAATGTAACTCTCTTGGGAGAGCCTGTATGGGTCATCTGATAAATAGACAACAAATTAGCTGCAAGGGAGGGAACATAGAGAACATTTTTGAACCCACCATGTTCGATTTTAACTGAATCTCTTCCTGCTGCTGGAATTTGGGAATCATCTCCCATGTGAATATTAGGCCCTTTTGAAGGTTTGAGGGTGAAGAAGGATTATTTGGAGGAAACCATGTGATTGGATGCTCCAGAATCAAATATATATGTTGTTGAATGAATAAGGCTAGCATTCAAGGCATGGAACCTTTCATCATATTTTGGATGTGGTCCATCATCATAATTGTTTTCTCTTTGTGGAAGATCAATGTTATTCTCCTTGAGGAGGGTATTCATCTAGTCAACTTGCTTCTTCACGCAAGAGTATTCTGAATGAAAACCCCTCATATAATAGGGACACATCTTCTTTTCAAACTTCTTCTTCTTCTTAGATCCCGAAGCTCCTTCATAAGTCTTCTAATTCTCTTTAGGCTTCAAATCATTTGCTTTAGGCTCCTTCCCCTTATATTTCCCTTTATGTTGTGCTTTGGTAGAGTATGTCACTAGGAGGGATTGATCATGGGAATTCTTGATTACTCCCATCTGGATCAACTTCTCTTGCTTCTGTATTAAGTAGTCGACAAAGGAATCAAGTGAGGGTATCTTCCAATTGGGAATGGAAGTTCTCCTGGAATGAAAGATCAAGACAAATATAGAATACTCAGAGCCTAGTTTGTTCAGTATGGAGAGAACATGTTTCTCATCCTTTCTTTCTATTCCGCATTGTCTGCATTGAAGTGCAAGAAACTTGAATTTAGTAAAGAGTTTTTGGATGGTCTTGAAACCACTCGAATGTAAGGATATCAACTCGTTCTCCAGAATGTGTCCCCAAAGCTCATCTTCCTTGCCAAACGAGAATTCAAGCTTCTCCCAAGCTTCCCTATGACTCCTCAAACCTTCAAGGTGAAAGAAGAGATATTTGGATATGTGAGTACATAGATAACCGAAAGCTTCATCTAAGCGGTTTAGAAACTTGTTTTTCTCAGTTGGATGATGTGGATCGACCTCCATTCCAAGTATTATCCTGAAGTAGCCCTTATTGAGCAAGGAAAACTGCATATTTTCCCTCCAATCAACATAATTGAAGGGTGTTAGGATCCGAGTTGTGGAGGGTTAAGAATCCATAATTCTCCTGCTGGAAAAGACAATATATTCACACAAGCTATGTAGCACATGTACAAATTTCACTGCAAAACCAAAATCATTCGAACTATGTTAGAATCAAGCCTTCCCTCCCGACATGAACACTTTCTCAGGGTCCGTCACACTTGCACTGCCACTCTAAATAAATTCGAAGGAAGCAAGGCACTCTTTGCGGGACTTCTATGCAAACCCAATTGCTTCTAGTGTTCAATGGAGAGTAGACAGACTTGAAGCTTGCTTGAGATGGCTCTAATACCATGTTAGAATTGTTGTTCCATTTATATCATCAAGAAATGAGTGCAATCAGATTCTTAATTATTATGCAGTGAAGAGGAATGAATTATACAAACTGAACAAATCAAATCTTACATGAAACAGACAAGTATTGCTCAGAGAATTATAGTATTATGTTCATTAAAGAATCTGGTGTTACCGTGGTGTTACATAAGGAGGAATTCAAATCATTAGGGATGAATTTGTATCCACCAGCTGACTCTAATTGTATCTGACTGCATGGATAACTAAATATTTCTAAATCACTATCAAAGTCCAAGTGGTTAACTCCATATGTCTAATTCAAGAAATCCATCAGTTATAATCAGTTAAACCAGTCTAACTGCAGTGTTAGGTGAGAAGTAGGTGAGAACTAGCACATTCCCACATGCATACATGCATAACTAGTGTTAACTGAGCTGTAGTAGAGCTAACTGAATGTAACTGAAGAGTAACTAAGCTTATCTAGTTACCAACTCCCAATAATTGAAGGAGGTTGGTGCTGGGACTCCCAGTGGCTCTTAAAATGTAGGGATTGTCCTAGGACGCACCTAAACTGATGCATGCAAGTGAAAACAGTCTTAGTTAGACTCTGTCGGTGTTCCCCACACTCTAGTGACTAGTACATGTGGCCCCATTAGGCCAAGTGGACCCAATGGTACTATTGGACCCAATAATTAATAAAAGACTACTAAGCGAGGATAAAATAATCTAATAGACAGTTTGGTCAAGGGAGGATTATAAATCCTAACACTCATGGCTCAAGTGTGAGAGAGTGGTAATTAAAACTGGTAAAAATTAAACTAAACTAAGAAAATGTAGGAAATCAACCAAAGTAATGTAGCATTCAAGCCATAAATGCCAGTAAAGTAAAAACAGGTGACAATACAACATAACCGATAAATGTAACAAGTAACACTAAAACCTTCTTTTTACACATAGGAGCAATATATGAAATAAACTTTCTTTTTATTAAAATATTTGGAACATTACGAGGATGTAGAATACCATGGACTAGATGGGAACTTGTAGCTACATTGGGTATTGTGCTCCTAGATCTGAGCAATCTGGTGTCTCCGGCACTTAGCCACTATGCAGTCGAAGCTCAATCATAGTGAAATGATGGAAGGTAATAGAGGGTTACAAGTTTTAGTTGGAATTTTGATAGCATAATAGTGAAAACAATGGAGATGGAGGGAATGGGGACTTCATACCATATTTGTAGGGAAATATTTGACATTTAGGGTTTTGAACACCATAGTGATTTTTCCTTTTACTGCCGATAAGATTTGATTTTAGGAGTCCTTACATTTTGATGCGTACTTTCCCCTTGTTTTGTGGATTTGTGTCTTAATTTTTATATTAATCTCTAATTTTGTGGGATAATTCCACTTTTACAACAAGGGGGTCCATAACTTATGGTTATTTTTTATTTTTTTGTGTATGAAGGCTTATATGGTAAGTTTTACATATAAAAATGGATCATGTGGAATATGATAAGTACCTTATGATGCATGAGCAAATTTTCTGTGTTAACATATTTCCCCCTAATGTGTGAGGTTGGGAGATAATAATAGGAACAATAGAAATCATATGACTTATTTTTCCAAAGTATGAATGTGACCAGAGCGTGGAGAGACAATGACAACGCTGAAGGAGAGAACAAACTCATTATTAGGGATGCAAGGGAAATATATGTAGATACAACACTCAAAATGTATGAGGTGTATATTGTAATAAAAAATATATGGACGAGGTGGGCATACCCATGCTCATATCAATGTGTCAATATACATAAATGTTGAGGTACATATGGGGACATAAAAAATACATAAATAAAAATTGTGTACATCATAGTGGTCCAATGAGGACTTATACATGGACTAAGATGGTGGTACAAATGATTTTCGATATGTAGAGATGAAAATGGAAACCATGGGATGCACTTAGGGTGCATGATCATGATTGATGTGTTGGAAAGGAAAAAAACTTGTAAAACTCATGTTGATAGGTCTCTAAAGCTCAAAGGTATGATACACTGCAACTAGAACTGGATGTACTGAGAAGCATAAAGGCCTCCAAACATTGACTCCAATGCATCCCAAATACCCAAAGGAATATAATAATGATTGGGTTCCAAAGTGACTCACCAATGTGCTAGAGTCAAAGGACATCTAGGGTATTCAACCAAGTAATAACGATACCAATGCCTTGTATGAATCTCAACGACGTGAGTAAGAAGATGATGTCAAGCACGTGAAAAGAAACCACCTAAAAGGGAAATACGGTGTCCCTTCCAAATGGTCGATAGAAACTCACTAATGATGGTGGTGATGCCAATGTCTAGGGACCTATGGTCCTATCCTCTAGAATAGAGATGTGTTGACATCAATAGAGGGAGACCTGCAATTACCAAGGAAACAATGATGGTCCCTTGATAGGAGCGCGAGGTATACAAACACAATGTAACTATACCGAGGATGACTATAATGGTATGTACTTAAAGGGAAAATATGGATAACAAGGGGGGAGGAATCTAAGGGTAACTCCAAGGGTGCCTCATTGCAAATTACTCTAAACAAAGGTGACTAGTAATGTTTCCAACACAAGGGATTGGAGGCGATCTTCTAAGGCACCAAGAAGTATTGGTTTAGCCTTCTTCATGATTCAAGGAGCTCAAAGAAGGTGTAGAAGTATGCTCTATAAGGTACTCTCTTGTTGGATTTATTGATCTTGGGTCAGTTTATGCTCGTCAGTGTTTTCAATTTTATAGAGTTTAAAAATAGGAAGAAGGCTCCAGTGGTGTTATTTTTTGTAAAGTTAGTCTCAAAGGCCGAAAAAGAATAAAAGTGTACAATGGAGAACTCTTCTAGTTGGAAGGGACTAGAGTATTCAGTTTTCGTAACTAGTCAATTCATCCTAAAAAAGGGGTAAAATTATACTAAAAATATGTTCTTTATATCCTTTAACGAATCTAAAATAAACAAGACCACTCGACAATCTTTTCATTGTTTAATGAGTTAGAAAAGATCTTAACAGAAACTCAAAGTTGGGAGTCTAAGGGGACTGTCCAATAAGTGATCATATGAGGAAATATATGAGGCTTCAACTCAATATGTAAAACTATACAAAATCCCAATCCTAAGGGGATTGTAAGGCATGGATTCCAACTGCAAGGGGTTCTACAAAATGGTCACCCATGTGAGGGGAGGATCTACTGTCGAGCAAGGGAAAATGCAAGCGGTGGTTGGACAAGGTCACTTACTCGAATAATGGTGGGATTCCTACAGGATCAAGGGGGGGAATGAAGGAAATGCATCAAATAAATAGTGGGGGATGATGTCTTATATTCCATTTAAAGGGTTATACTTGTAGAAATGGTCGCTACCACAAAGTGGGTGTGCAACCGTAACCTGTATATTTACACACAACAAGGATACCCGAGCATAAATGTGTATCTAGAATACAAATAATGCATACAACTACATATAATACACGACTCATATGATGACACATAAATCGAGGTAGGCATCAGGAAAAAATAGTGATCATGTGAGAAGGTCCCAATAATCATGAAAGGCACGGAATAAGGATTTTGATGGTGCATATGGTGCATATGGTGCAAAAATGAACGTCATGTGACCTTGGGAAAAGGTCAAGATCACGTGTGTGAGAAAAGTTAGAAGGGTTAAGGTCATGTACCCATGTTATGGGCATGGGGTTTGTGATTATGGACCATGTGTGTGTTGGGGTGAGCTATGGGATCACCAAATTACCAAAATAGATGTGATAGGGAAAGGTCAAAATGAGTGAGATTTCCCCTTATTCCAGGGTCGAGGTAGTCGATCATGCCCCCTAGTCTATAGGTGTCGATGGAGTACATATTCTCTAGTGAAGAGACATCGACATGACATCGAGCAACTCTAAGAAGGGGGGTGTACAATGAGGTGGATAGCCTTGGTGGAAATATATCTTGGTGATATGATGATAGGAGACGCCTATGCTAGGGTGGATTCCCCCATTATCATTGATGAGGAAGGAAATGATGATTAAGAAGGTCTAGATGTCTCCCCTAGGTTGTAGGCATGGGGTTTCCTCGTTAGTTCAAAAGGGTTGAATAAATAGGTCAGAAGGACTCATTTTCGTCAATCCAATCATAGTGGTGTGGGATGATGAGGAAGGCTCAGAGAATGAGAGAAAATAAATGGTATTCATCTCGCTCGAAGAAGTTACTAGTGGATGAGCGTCTTCAATAACTGTGACATGGGGTTCTAAGGAGAGTCTACGCAAGTCAGCTACTATAGAGGTGTACTCAGGAAGATCTGGGAAATGGTGAGAGTAGTGTCCATAGAGACCATATACTGCACAAGGTTGTTTTGTGCGAAGGGAATTATTTTTGGGTATGATATTGTCTGTTAAGTAGGAAACTGTAGACCTCTCTAAAGGATCGTCATCTACTGTATGCACATGACTGCGTAAGATGGTAAATTCAAGGAAATTTTGGGTAGCGTTGACTCGTAACATTGCACAAAGAACAAGGAGGTGGAGCTCAAGTTAAGGTAGTAGAAGGTGGGCTCATGACTTTACTATGACTTGTATTAGAAGGGTTGTTGGAGGAAGCGCTTCCCATGAAAAATATCATGTGTATGGGTTCCCCATTATGACATTCCCAATAGGTAGGATTCCCGTAGGGAGGTTTCTAGTAGGAGGATTCTTGGTAAATGGGTTCCCAATCACAATGTAGATGGAATGTAGGTTCCCATGGGAGGGGTACTGGTGGTGGTAGTCCCTAATGGAGCGGTTCTAGTTATTGGTACCCTGCCATTGGGGTTTCTAGTTACAGTGTGACTAGTAAGAATATTCCCTATATAAGGGGTGGGACCTCCACCCACATCTCCTTCGACTATGTCACCAGCGAAAGGGTAGGGACCTCCACTAGTGGGATGAGGGATGTGACTAGCCATGGGGATATGTGGGGGTGAAGAATTTAAGTGCTAAGGATCGATCTCATATGTGACTCTCTCGGAAGAGGAAACCAGAGAGACTGAATGATGTCGAAGAGTGGGGCAGTGAAATTAGTCTAATGAATTGAACCGTGGTGACTTCCATCGGATTATATAATAGTTTCTTGGAGGAGAAATGGTGGAAGAGTGACGTGATTGTAAAATAATTTTACGAAAAGGCTAAAAAATACAACTACAATCGTGTGTGCAGAAGGAGATCTCTCAACAAAAGTGGCACTCAGGCCAACAACAGACTCAAAAAATCTACTGCAATCTTGTGTCATAGTAGGCAAGTGGGAAAAATGGCCAAAAATCCAAAAAGTAAACACTACCTAGAAACCAAAAAAGCTCACTAACTTGTGAGGTATGGGAGCATGCAAACACCTTAGTAACAAGATGGAATCCCTCTTAAACTACATCCTTTGAAAGGGGATGAAGTCCAAGTCAGAAAATAAAACCTAGAATACCAATAATGGCTATGGGATATCCCCCTACCGAGAGGGATCTTGGGTAAAAGGGCCCTAGAAGAATGGTCACTAGGATACCCTATTCATGACACGTCCAAGTAGGTGAATTTTCCACTTATACCTTTTACTGTTGCACCCTTGGTAAGGAGGCCTGGAAATGCAACAAGGACAAGGAGTAGGTGTCATTTAGTATAGAGTGGAGTGCAGTATTACACCTTGGCCTCTAAAAATAGTTGTGTGACTTCAACCCTCCTAAGGGAGAGGCCCACCCATCAAACTGGTTGTGATTGTGCCAACAAATACTAGGAGATTTTGGTTCCCTAAGAGTCAACAACTATGTATCATAAGTAAATGGAAAAGGGAGTTTATTTGGATTCCTACCCGGACTTCCCTACCTATATACAATATAGCTTTTGGTCCCCAAGTGGGGTTAGATGTGTGTTCAATTAAGTAAATGTTAAGCTCACTTGATCTTAGGGTGTGTATAGGTGCACATGTGGTGTGAACAAGCCGAAAAAATGATAAAAGTAACTAATTGAAACTGAAATTAAATGCCAAAATAAAGAGATAACAGTTTGATAAAATCAGCATGCAGTAGAAACTAAGAAAATAATTGTTCGTCAACTGCTATAGTTAATCAGAAAATCAAAGCATACATAATTGTTCATCAACTGCTATAGTTAATCAGAAAATCAAAGCATACATAAATAGTCACTTAAAACAACGTAACAATAGGAAAATGAGGTTGAAAGTTGTCATTGTTGTAAATCAATATGTCAAGAAAAATATATTAGGAGTCTTAATAGGGGGCACATAGGGGGTCCATAGGGCTGTAAGTCAGTCTCAGGGTGCTTCTGTTTGAGGAACAAAAGCATTCTCGGGTGAATCCTACTAAAAAATGGAAGCGGGATGAAAAAAAAGTCAATCAAGAGCATGGTGCTCTTATCGGGGAAAAAATGAACCATGGGGAGCTCTTAAAAGGCCTATAGGGGCACTATGGAGTGTTCTTAACAACCAAAAGAGAGTGCTCTAGAACAGGTTTGAAGGAAATTAAAAAACACAACTTAGCTAGGAGTTGAGTCAAGGATCTAAATGGTGGGGGAGGCTGGGTTGGTTGGTTAGAAGTGTACTAGGGGCTAGCAGAGATGAAAATAAAGTAAACAACAAAATATAATCAAGCAAAACTTATATGAAGAAAGACAACCAAACCAAATGTGAAAACTACCAGGGATCCATGAGGATCGAGCTAGTGCGGTTTCCAAATATGTTGTGAGTGATTTCACACTCACATGGGTGAAAATATGGATGTTACTAGCTTCGGGAAGTCGAGGTATAAGTCACACAAGAGATTAGATCCTATTGCTATAGTGTGTGAAAATGTGTGGAGAGTGCTGGTAAATAATAGTAAAAAAGAGATAAAACTATGCAAAGAAGGATATAACCTAAGATGCAAAGGCTTGTGAGTCATAAATACAAAGATGCAACAATAAATTTCTCGCCATAAGTGATGTAAATGGGGGTCTCCACCCCTCTTTTTATAGGGATTTGGATCAATGGTGGCGTTTCCCTTGGTTTTGGTTGTCCCATGGTATTGATATTTTCCCTCTTTTTTTATTTTTGAATGATTTTTCCTCGTTTTCCATTAGTTTTTGTATTTTGGGAAGTATTTCTTTATTTTATGAGTGAAAATAAGTATTTTTATAAAATGTGGTCAAAAGATAGGTTTTATGAGTTGTTGGAGGCCAAAATTTAGGAAAATAGGTGTAACAGTATGATGACCAAGGTAGTGAGCTAGGTGAACGATTTTAGGGTACTGTTAACATATTTGCCCCTATAGTGTGTGGGCATGAGCTCATCGTATGGTCAATAGACATCATATGATCTTTATTGGTGAAAGGAAGTGAGTGGAAGGGGAATGGAGAACTGGAGTTGTTCGGAGTATGGAGCATGCGCCACACACAAACTGCAAGGGATATAACTGGAAGTATAACTCCTCAATAATGGTTGAGGTACACATAATGTCAAATGGATAAAGAGAGACAGATATTGATGTTGATCTGGTTCTAGGGGTGGACTAGACATGTATATTTGACATGTATCATTAGTTTGATGTTATTGTTCACACACACACATGAAATTTTCCATTTTGTAGATGCTGATGTTTATTTATATGTTGATGTTGATTTGTATGTTAGTTCAAGTTCAACGATGTTTGTTAGATGTGTGTCATGGTTATGTTAGAAAATGCAATTTGTGTTTTGTTATATGTTATTGTTAGATATGTGGGTTAGATGGTGCTTAAATATGTTAGATGAATATTTAGCGTAATGTTTATGATTGTACGTTCATGCTTATTTTTATCTTTATGTTAATGATGGTATTATGATGTTTATATTTATGTGTGTTATATGGTGACAATGATAATGATGGTGTGTTTGTGTTATGTCATGAAAATAGTGATGATTGTATGTTTATGTCTATGCTTATGCTTATGTTTATGATGGTATGGTGATTTTTATGTTTATGTTTATAATGGTATGGTGATTTTTATGTTTATGTTTATGATGGTATGAGTATGATGTTTATGTTTATGTTTGTTAGGTGTTGAAAATGATGATGATCACATGCTTATGTAAAATAGCTTTGTACTATTCAAAATGTGAGTCTTTAAATCACTAACTATTTTAGTCGACCAAAACATCACAATTTGCATTGTAAAATATGTTATAAAACAAGTTGTTGTATGACTTAACAAGTTTTCAAAGCATTAGAAAGTTTTCAAAGTTTTCAAATTTCTAGCATCTTCAGGACCATTTTTCATATTAAATAATTCTTGATTTGAGAATAACTTACATATAGTTAACACACATAAACATAACATATCAACTATCACTACAACAAAGTTAATATTTTAGACCTTTGTAAAGAAATTTATTGGGATTTTAATTTTGGTTAAAATTTTAGCATCCTTTGGACCATTTTTCATATTAAATAATTCCAACCTAGAAATTTGTAGACAATTTGAAGTATGGTTTCATATATTGGTTACAAAATGAATTTTAAAGTATTGTTGGTTCTTAGGTCGTAATAAATGTGAGAATATGGATTGGAGTAATGGACATTGAAAATGTGGAAAAATGTTTCAAGTAATTTAATGTAGGTTGAAAATTTTAATTTTAAACAATATAATTGAATTAAAAGTATCATTTGATTGCTTGCATAGGTGTGGCTCATTGGTGGTTCAGTCATTATGAAGTCACTTGTTGTAAATTGGAGGTCATGAGATCAAATCCCACCCGGGTTTACCTGTGTCCCATGTCTTACGGTGGGTGTGGGGTACCTAGGGGTATAGTGGTAGCAGGAATGGATCCATGGACCTCGTGTCACACGAGTACCAGCGCAGCTCCAGTTGCAGATTCCACTAGCTACAAAAAAAAAGTATCATTTGATTAAATATTTTAATGAATTTTGTATTGATAATGGATAAAGTTGTGGCAACTCTATGATTTATGATTGTTGTATAGTTTATCATATCATGTTTATAATTGTTGTATAGTTTGTCATAGTATTATGTTTATGTAATTTTTTTTTTACATATTGTTCTCATATAATTTGTATGTATATGAGAACAATAATATTATTTTGTTGTAATTTTATTATGTTTATATATAATATTATTTTGTTGTAACTTTATGTAGAGCATTACAAAATAATATATAATGATTTTTAATAAGGAAATTAAGTATTCATCATATAATGTTTTAAATAACTTAATTATTCAAATGATAAACAAAAATTAATAATTTTTTATAAGTGTAACCAAACATTATAACAAAAGTCAAGTATTACCTCGTAATATTATTATAATATATACATATGAAAATCACAAAAAAAATGTAAATATGAACATCAATATGACCTATCAATGTATCATTCAATATTTTTATTTTTTTGACAATAACTCTCTTTACAATGACACATATTAAGCCTCTACAGGAAGAAAAACAAATACTTAATTAAAATAACACCATTTTCTCTCAATTGTAAAGCCAAAAGATGCATTCTCCAAACTTATTATTAATAATCATGATTTTCATTATATAATATAACATTAGTCCACATTGAAGGAACACATTTTATACCCTCTAAAACATTTAGGTGAAGGAACACTTTACTATAGTGACTTGGCCACACATATGGCTCTTTCTTGCTAAAATTTTAGCTGAGTCAATTGAAAGGAAATTTGTATCTTCACATATCCTTCTGTAATACTTTGATTTTGACTCCTCCCATATATTAACTCAAATTATGTAATTGTTGTAAATATGTTAATGATATTGATGTTGATTTGTTGATAATGTTGACGATTTGATAACAATACTATTGATATTGATATTGTGTTGAGTTGATGATATAGATGGTATGGACAACATTATAATTATATCTCAATATCAATAATGTTAACAATATTGTTATGATGATATTGACTTGATGGCATTAAACATCTTTTTTTCTATCTATGATTGTGGTGATATTGATCTGATGTAGATGATTATTTGGGATATGAAGTTGATTTGATGATATTATTCACATCGATTATGAATGATTGATAATAATTGATGGTGTTGGCTATTAAAATGGTTAACATGTATGATAATTTAATGTCAATATTAAATTAATTATGATTATTTGGATGAAGTTTCAATTAGTGTGATAGAATCAATGAATATTTTAATTTTGCATTGTATTGTATATGGGATATAATATTTTGGTGATAAATATTAGTTGAATCAATAATCCTTCATAGTGTAAATTGAATGACAAAAATGAGGATTGGTTATGATTAATACATAATTAATAATTTTTTGTGGATGCTCAAAGCAAGTGTTCAAAGTATAGCAATTATTTTCATTACACTTATGTATTTTTACATTAAATGTGATTGGAGAATATGATAAAATGGAGTTGGATCAAAGATGAGGAAACATTATCCCTAATTATGACCTAGCTCCAAGGTCATGTCCCTTTTTAGAGGAGGGATATTACAACAAATCTAGTGCATGACATTTGCTGTGTTGATACTTTGTAATCAATTGCTAATTTTTATGATGCACCTTATGATGATTTACTTACACTTCATGCTTTGGATGAGTATTTTATTGATTACTTATTATGAGTATTCCCTTGAATTATGTTAAGTGTTTTCTTGAGAATTAATGAGTATGGCTTATGTTGAGCATTAACGAGTATCACTTTGATGGTTAAGGTTAAGTATTGTTATATCCTTGATGGTTCATAATACACTTATGACTCATGTGTGTGTGTGTTGTCTTGAAAAGTTTAACCTTTTTATAGGTCAGGTTCCCAAGACCCATGCTAACCAAGGTCAAATGATGGGATAATCCCAAAATGATATAAGTTATGGTTATGGAAATCACATCCAATGTATGTATATGTTGTCTAATGAGGATTGCATAGCTAATTATTGCACCTATTGAACCTGGGAAAGGGAAAACCAAATTGAAAATAATTCCTAAATTAAATTGGGAAAAAATACTAAGCAGAATGAGTTGTATTTGACCTTTTTCCCACTTTAAGAAATTTTCATTTCCTCTCCTAAGACATTTGCAAAAATTATAACAAAAATATCATAAATTAATGCAATTATAATTCTTGGCGTTATTATAACAAAAACATTTACAAACATTATAACAAACATATCATAAATTAATGCAACTATAATTATCAACATTATTTATAACAAAATATCATAAGATACAAGCATTGAAATATTGATGTAAAAATTAGAGTGCACCTTCAAGATAGGAAGATGGTATCCTTTACTTTCACAAAAATAAAATTGAATCATATAATTTGTTTTCAGGGTGTATTTATATGAATACACAAAAGGAATTATGATTTTGGACAATGATATACAATCAAAAATTACTTAATAGACATAAAACAAATTTCGCATTAGATTAGGTGTTAACCAACTCAAATTGTTTAAATAATGCATCCAGTAATCAGATTTCCATTTATATCGTCATAACATGAAAAATAGGAAATATAATTAGTCAATCAAATATAACAATAAATAATGATTTCTCACTCTGTAAATGATGAAATAAAACATGTACATATCAGTCTTTATTGCCTTCACCCTTATTATCTTCCTCTAGTTGGTATGATAGCGCTATTGTTCTAAAAAATATGTTTAGATCTAGGGTCATGTCTTACTATGAACCACCAATCCCTATCCAACACATCCATGTAAAAGAACACTTTGTTGCAGTGTTTTAAGAAAACATAAGGCTCCTTAGTTTCATCCCACATATTTCTAGAGATAACACATATCAACCCTCTATCACGATATTTATTTATATTATTCTTATCAAATGTGCCCCACCACTTGCACCTAAAAATAACACATTGGAAAGATAATAATTCCACTTCCATGACCTCGTGTATCTTTATGACATCAGCCAACTTCCCTCCTATCAGTTTTCGATCGCGGTGACTAGCATAGCTAGATTGTTCAAACTCGAATTCCACTACCCATTATTGTGTAAGACATCCATCATCAACATCCTCAATGTGAAAATGGCGTCCATATGCCCACATAGATGGATACAAATTCACCTATAAAAAAGTGAACAAATGAAGGTGTCGTTTGTCTAATAACGCAACCATCAATATATTAAACTAGATGTTATAATTCAAATGTGCATTAAAAAGTTAGAAATGTACAAAAAAATATTGGTCCATGTGTAGCCGAGGGACCACCCACATTTCAGAGTTATGGAGTGAAAACACACACAAACACAACAAAATCTTTCCAAGAAGTATGGATTTCAATTAAATTTAATAATTCTCTATAAAAGAGAGGCTACAATACAGTTTAATAGGAAAGTTGGAATGGACTTCGACTGCTTACACATATAGCGAGGAAAGAGGGAATGTTACATCCTCAATTATCTCACAGAATCACTCTATACAACACATGTAGGTATCATAACACACAACTCCTGCAGTCCTTCCATTATTTATTCATCTCTTCTTCTCCTTGTCTGGTTCGCTCTAGCATTCTTTGTTCCTTATCACATACTGGTATTTATAGTTGCATTTCATGTACACCATATTCGATTTATTTTTCTTTAATTTCTCTTACTCCTAGGAACTACCATGGATGTAATAAATACACCCTCTAATTATCTTCATCAGGCTTCGCCACCTGTCTCTCACCAAAACCTGACATAACTATTCCGCAACTACTCCAACTACCCCACATCTTCACTCCTTGGGATCTTGGATGTTTGTTCGGCTGGTAATTCGTTAGTTTCAATTTATTCCTTAATTATTTTGTGACTTGTCATTTGTCGTCGACTACCTGCTAGTAAATATTACAGATACTTCCCTTTGTCATCCATCTCACCAATGTCGTCCATCAATCATCGATGATTTCCTAGTCGAAACACTTTGATTGATTCTTCCATAGACTAATAACCTAGTTTCCCATCGATTTCCCCTTTGAATGTTATTCCCATCTTCTAGAGGTCATCGATTTTAATTTGGGCACTCCAATTTACTATCTTTGACTGCTTCAGTTGGGTCTGTATGTCGCTGCATCATCCTCTCAGGGTTGAAAAGAACTCTACTCATGACGTTTCAGTCTCTTGAGCGCTTCTTCAAAACTCAACGTCACCTCTTCGAAGTCCTTATTCACCCATCAAACCAGGTATTATTTCTTATTTTGGATCATAGTTTTCATGAATTCTCATGCATCGAGCGCTTCTATGAATTCCTCTCTCGAATGAACCAACAAATGTCTCAGAAAGTCACTAATTTCCCTTCCATCACTCGTCGACCCTTATTCAAACTTGGATAGGTTGAAAACATTGAATCTCAATGATATACTCATACATTGAGGAAACTCAAGCACATAAGCATTGTCTGAAATCTTCCTAAGAATTTTACATGGGATAATATTTTTCAACTTTAATTTATCATATTTTCCTCATGAGAACCTCTGCCTCCTCAGGTTTACATACATAAGTTTCCTTATCCAAATGAATGCAGTCATCTCTTCCTATCAGCTCTCATATTGTAAGTCATGTCTCTTTTCTTGATCTATCATCTTACCTGGTCATGTATCTCCTTATATGGTCATCAAATGACTCTACATCCATGTTCTTCTTTGTTCCCATGCACCTCTCCAAGGTTAGTCAATCCACGTGAAATTCTTCGTTCCACAATATGGAATGGACTCATTCCCATCAACCAATTTATTAAATTGTTATACATGAATTCCACCTACGCCAACACATTTTCCCACTAATTCGGTCGATTAGCATTCAAAAACATCAATAGATTTCCTAATATTCAATTCATGGCTTCATTATTCCCATCAGTATGTGGAGGATATGTAGAACTAAATTGCAACTTCATGCCAAGATTCTTCCATAGGGCTCTCCAGAAATGCTCCGTGAACTTGGTGTCACTACCTAAAGTGATGCTCTTCAGAAACCCATGAAATATCACAATATCCTTGAAGAAAAATATAATAATACATGTGGAATCACTTTCCTTCCAACATGGAATAAATTTCACCATCATATAAATTCTATTGACTCCCATGAGTATGGAGTAGTTCCCTTGATGTGTTCTTGGCAATCCCAAGAAAAAATCCATGTTGAATGTAATACCCTCATTTTGACCACTATAATGTATTGGCTTGATATGTAGATATTCTAAATATATGATGTATGGTTCATAGTGTGGAGATAAATGCCAAGGCCCTTCTAGTTAATGCATAGAATTATAAAGGCATTGAAATTATGTTTAATATACCATGTGTTAGTAAGCCATGGAAGATGTATAAGTAGGAGGAGGGGAACGTAATGCCTCCATTTTATCCCTTAGAATATATTGGCTTGATATGTGAATATTGTAAACATGTGATGTATGTTTCATAGAGTGGAGCTCAAGGCGAAGACCCCACTAGTGAATGCCTAGAATAATAAAGGAAGGTAAATTATGTTTGCTATACCATGTGCTAGAAAGCCATGGAAGATGTAAAAGTATGTAAATATTTACAATAATAATAAAATGTACAAAGGATGGCTATGCTAGAGAAACATGAACGATGGGTGATATGTGTATCCACTAGGGGGAGGTGAGGGGTTGTTGGATTGAACCCATTGTTTCCAAGTGTCAACTTGAGAAACCACCTTGACTTTCCTTGATGGAATTTATTCCTATTGTAAGGAAGCAACTAGGAAAATCAACCCACGATTAATTAATAAGGGATGGGAAAACCAAGAAGTTCATATGGCAGGTTATGGGATTGGTTTACTTGTCCCGTAAGTCATTTTTTTCATGGGAAATCATACTCCATATTCCCCATTCCATTATGGAACAACCAGACTATAATTATGAGCTTGTTATGCATTCCTAGCTATAAAACAACCAGAAATCACAACTTGGAAAGAAGCTTCATTTTGAAGTGAAAAAATTTCCAAGAAATTCATGTGGGTAGTGAAATTCGATGAGGAATCCATAGATATAAACCCCATTGAAATTTTGAGAGTGCCAATATCCCTGAATATCATGGGAGAACCCAATTTTTAAGGCCTAAAAGTTGAAATCTTTGATTGAGAGTCATGTGATCAAAAATTGGGAAAGATCCAAAGAGTGGATTGAAGTGAGAAAGAGATAAAGGGTCGAATTCCATGGTAAAATCAGTGAAGGCCCAATATATATTTTTTTATAAGTCAAGAACAACCATACCTTCCTAGGTTAGTGCTGAGGGAAGGGGTGTCTAAAAGATGGCATAGCAGATATGGGGACCTTACTCAACAAGAGAGTGGAGGTGATGGGGGTGATAAGACTGTCTGAAGACAAATTGAGATTATTATAGATCTGTGGTTGAGCTCCCTAGTTTAGAAAACTCCTTCCCTTCCTCCCTACTTTCTTGATATACCCAGTTGTGTGCTAGTTTAGCATGGGTAATTGTCCTTATGGTTGTGAGTGAGCCTAAAGTAGTTACTCCATAGTGGACATCATATACTAGATCATGGGTGGTCTCTAAATCTTGAAAGAATATAGGCTAAGAAGAGACCTACATTTTGGTGGAACATTACAGCCACATAGATAGTTTCTTGGACAAATTCAATTAAGATAAGTGTTTACTATTGTCTCTAATTATGCCTAATTTATGTGTTATGAATGTTTATTTATTCATGTCAATTTGAATGAAATGGTCAGATTGAATTATTTAGTTAGATTCCTTTGAATGGTATGGAAAGAAATTTATTCATGTTCACTGCACTTTTGTTATGCTTGTGATGAACATGATGGTAATTACATGATGTGCGTTTTTGCATTATTAGATTTAATTCCACTGTGTATGTTGATTATACTTTGCACACTCATTTAGATGTTAAGAATTTAATAGTTTGGCCATGGGGTGAGATCCAACACCCCACACATCAATAATGTTCCCTCTGTGGTTCAGATTGATGGGAGGGGATGTGGTATAGTGGTATCATAGCTAAAGGTTGCAACACTGGAGCTGATTGGGCTAGAATCGACACCTACAGACAACAATTAAAAAATGCGCAGGGAGTGTTGATGGATGTTTAGTAGATCGTGGTTAAATTGATTGCCAAAAATAAAAGTATTCAAATGTTGTAGAGGACAATAACGTTGCATAGAGCTCATTGAGAGTTTTCCAACGATACCCATTTTTCCAAAATTATACTTTGAGCATGAAGGATATCATAAGAATAAGTTGGAAATAATATGGGCATCTTGCCGAATTTCGACTCCCAACATCGGAATCAGAAGTTCAGGAGGTTTGTGTTATCACTATTTAGATAGTGTCGAGATTCCAATGCCAAAGTGACAACATCGAGGTGTCAACAACAGATTTTGGGATGAATTCTACATAAGTAGCGTAGTGGTGAAGTCTTGAATTCCAACTCCCAAAGTATAGAAGGTGGTAGTCGAAGTCGGGAGGTCGAGATGATATTATTTGGAAGTCATTATGTGATGTCAACCTCCGAATCCCAATGTATGAAACATATTAGTCGAAGTCAGGAGGTCAAGAAGGCATTTTGGAGGAGTTGTTTTTCACTTTCAATTTCCAACTCCCAATGTACGAAAGATAATAGTCGGAGTCAGGAAATCAGAAATAGCTCGTTATTGATCAATTATGCATTATGGTTTTTTATTTCTGATAAAAAAAGTAGAAAGGGATTGGAAAAAGTATGGATTGGCATGTCAGGGCCTGCATATATATATATATATAGAGAGAGAGAGAGAGAGAGACTGAAAATTGTTTTGGCCATAACAGGAGTGGTTTAACTCAAAATGGGTGAGACCTGAGATATATATATATATATATATATATATATATATAGAGAGAGAGAGAGAGAGAGAGAGAGCTGGTAATTGTTTTGGCCATAACAGGAGCAATTTAACTCAAAATGGGTGAGACCTGAGGTGTTTGGATGCTACTAACAAATTTCATACATGTTCCAGTGAGAGGGTTGATCCCATTTTGCTCCTATTTGGCCAAAATTTCAAATTAGTCACTTCCATAGATCAGTGTCCCGGCGTCTAATGGGAGTTTGGTTTGGGATGAAAATTTTATGGCATGTTCATGGACCAATAAGGAAGATAAATTTGGAATATTGGGACCAAATTCCCAAAGGTTTGAAGTCAGGGGGTGAAAAAATTCCAAAGAGTCGTATTCTAGAGCACTTTTGGGGATTTTGAAAAGCTTGGAGGTAAAAGTGACCCTAGAGGTTGGATTCAAGAAAAATTTTGAACTCTACATTTCACCTACTCATCAAAATATAAAACTCTCATTATTCAAAATTTTCCATAAATGCGTCATTTGGGAGATAGCCAATTTTGGGTAAAATTTTGAAATTTGGGAAAAAGTGCAAAAGTCAAAAGTAGTCAAACCCATAATTTTATAGCAGGACATTGGGAGATCATATAAGATATATGAAGGATTTTGAGTGATACTTTTTATATGTAATAACTTCACCCAATAGAAAATTTTTCCGAGTTCACTCTATATTTACTTCTACAAGTAGCCGAAGTTGGCCTCTGAGGCTAATTGCAACTGTGGAAAAAAGTGCAAAATTGGGCAAAACTAACATTTTTGAAATAATGTAAATTCCATATATGAAGTCGAAATGGAGCAGGAGGATAGGAATTGGAAATATTATACAGAGAGGAACAATGTTTCATAGTTAGAATCTAAATTAGGGATTCAATTGTTTTAGAGATCGTACCTAAAAATTGCTTATAACCTTGTTTTGACAAAAAGAATTGTAATTGGAGGTAGTATCCAGAATGCATGATAATTTTGTTGATGAGCATGAATAATTCAATAATAGTGTCATGGTAATTATTTTTAACATGAGGGAAAACATTTTGAATGGATAAGAGTGCATCTAAGGTATCTTTATGGTTACTATGTGTAATTTGAATTGCAAGAGCCATGGTGATCTCTTGACAATTGGATATGGATATTGCATTCCATAAGAGAATCCTCAACAAGGTATGGTATAGGCCAGCAGGTAAGGAATGCAATATAAGGTTGATAGATGGTTGTAGAATAAATTATAGAATCATCTCCAGAAGGAAACATTGAAAAATAATAAAGACCATGAATCAAACCAACTATGATATGGGATAGGAAATTGATGCTAGGATAAAAAGTTGAAAACGAAGAATTCCTTAAATCTTATCTTGCTGATATGTTTACATTTTATTATTTTTATGTATAGAAATTTTGGCATAGGACTGTTGGAAATTCTGGATATTAGACAGATGAAATGTATATGCACTAGTAGGCATATTAAGAGATAATTCATAGTGCATATGAATATGCATGTGTATGCACATGATGTTGCATATTGATAACATTAGCATGGTTTTGCATATGCAATAAAGCCACTAATGTCTATTATAGTGGTTTATGACTATTTTTGTTGATGATATGGTTGTAGGACCAAATACAATAGAAGCATGGTTGAATATGTTAATGATGTCGTTTCATGTGGCCAACATCCTTGTGAGGACATGATGGAACAAGAAATACATAATCAATAGGTTTGTGAAAGGAGTGTTTAGTCATTGGTAAAAGGCCAACCTATCAGGTGACATTAGGATTATTGATGGAAACCATGCAGGTAAGATTTGTTTACGTTGAATATATGAGTAATAAAAATGGATTGGTTAAGAATCCCTTCAACCATATTTTAATTATTATAAAATGGTAAGAATGTAGTATTGAATGCACTTTTGTGAATGTTATCTCGTTAGGAATGGTGAATTATTAGATAATAAAGGTAAGGAGACTTATTCCCTCTAACTATCTATAGATGAATTCATTCCTATTAATTTGTAATTTCCCTTGTGAATAATTTTCCCAATGTGCTCAAATTCACCAAATTTCAACTCTAGGTATATGGATACAACTAATTCCAAACTCCTCAAATTACTTTCAAAATTGGTGAGGAAGGTCATGAGGTGTTATGGTAATATTAACACATATAATAAATATTTTCAATTGATATACCCAACCATGGTCTGCAATTTTCAAGGGAAGAAGTTTTGAGGAAAAGATTAGTCAATTTGGGAGGTGGAAATTCCCTCTGGGTTCTGGAACAAATCTCTTCCAAACACTGTACAACCTCCACTAATGTTTGGTATGAGACTTTTATATGTTATAATACATTAATTAAAGTATATTTTAATCATTATATGTGTTTTTGGGGTCGAATAGGTGTCCAAGAGAACTCAGGGAATTCACTAGTAATTTTAAGGCTCAAACCTCTAATGGTAGATAGCTCCAAATAGATCCAAATGTTCTCATATTGTACCAGAAGGTGTATGAATGATGTTAATACATAAAAATTGTGTTTATAGGTGTATTTAAACCATAAAATTACTTATGTGACTCACTTTGGCAATCTGGTTAATGTATGGATTTTTACGAGCAACTCGTGGTTCAAATCCCCTAGGGGTAGATGATGAAAATGACTTTCCAAATGCACTCAGTCCAAATCGAATTTATGAATGGAAGTATGGGAAATATAAATGACATTAAAAATAACTCATATGCATCACCATTCAACTTTAATGTCTGCAATAACTCCCTTAAATCATATGCAAAAAGACTAGTTTTAACCTTGGGGGAAATGATAGGAAATCTTCTCCAAATGCTATGAAACTCAGAAAAACGATTCCAAATTATTATGTACTGAAAATTAAACTCATATAATACATAAATACCATTTTATTTATCCATAAACCATCAGTATTCTACTTATCCATTCGAATCCATCAACATTACATTGGTTCACAACAAGGTAGTGGGGAAATGGCACTGTTTCTTCATTGTTTAACATTTTTACATGAAATATTTTGGTATTTAAAACTGATGGTATTATGAAATTTAAATACAGATCATTTAAATCATAACATAAAATAATGGGGCATTATAATCTTCCCCAAATATATCAATAGCTCACCAAGTGCGCCTCAATCCATAGAGGAAGAATATGATGAGAAAACATGGAATAGATGAAAGAAAAATATGATATTGAAGTGTCCACAAGATTTAATGTATATTGAACCTATAAATTATGACTCCATTAAATATCCATGAAATACCTGAATGGCCTTTCCACACACCAACTTGAATGGGAATCTTTCACCCTCGAAATTGGCTAAGGCAAGAAACTAGTTATCCACTAGCTCTCTCTCTTCAAAAATACAAATTTCTCAAATGATAAAAAGTTTCCTTCATTATTTTTTCTTGACATTTATAAATTTTCCAATATCTCTATCAGTCGAATTACTTCCAATAGATGCATTCCAACTCTACTTGGGAAGAGATTCCAAAGAATGTCACTTGTACAACAATTCATAGTCTCCCACTTCCACCAAATCACATGTGGAAGCATCTTAGTTTCCCTAATTCCTTTGAGATCCGTCTTAGAGATATTTTTATCCCTGTAATGTCATATATTTCATATTTCAGCCTTCATATTTATTTTTTTCATAGGTGTCATAGCATCTTCATCATTGTTGTCATAGAGCTAGGGAATCTAGTCCAAGTGTCTCACTAGCTCCAAAATTCCTCTTCCTCTTCCATGGGAGTTACTCTTCCACTCCAATTAGACCTTAATTGATTCATTCCAATTACATTTACCTTCCAACTCATCCCAATTCCCTTGGGCTTCTTATGGATTCAAAATGACAAGACGAGGATGCCATGTGGCATAGAAACTCTAGCTTGTGTGGGTCTCGCATCCTTCATGTGCCTTCATGATCAATTGACACTTTTATTTTCAATTTTATTTATTTATTTATATACTTTATTAAATATTTATCCCATTCTAATTTTCAAACATCATTTATTGTCCCCCTTATTCCAAATCCCAAAGCTTCCACCCCCAACCTAGGAAACCTAGGTAATTTTCCTCCTTGGAGATTATTTGACCCTTAGCATCCATTTGAAAAAATATCATGAATATAGAAAATGTGATTAGTCCATTGTGACCCAATGAAAAATTTGGGACATGAAAAATCCTCTCTTCCCAATATTTCTTGTCCTCAAGCAATTTCAAACATGGGTGTTGAAAAACCTGTTTTCTGTATGATTTTTTGAAGTTTCCATTGAGTTTCCCAACTTTGAGTCTTTGAGATTCCATGAATATTTTATAGAGGAACCACCATGCTTTCTTCTGCACTAATTTGATTAAAATCACTTTATTAAGTGGGGAATCCATCTCCCATACTGCTTGTTTCCCAAAAAAACTGAAATCAATGGGACTAAAAACTATCCCAGGGTCCCATTGCTTGTATTGCACTCCAAAAATTAAGAGTCCTCTCCAACCCATACCATTAGGAAAGAGAATTACGGGATCCCATTTTCTTGTATGAATTCTTCCAAACATCATGAGTACATAATATATATCATCAAAGTACATACAAACATAATAAAAATGTACATCAAGGAGGTTCCTCATCAAAAAATCATGAAAGTTATTATACCTCCAAGTAAGTAGACCATAATAATCAGCCATGTGTTCTTTCATCCAAGAAGTGAATGAAGAACCTCCACCAAAATATGAACCAAATAAGGAGCAAAGAAAACATGAAGACTTCAAGTGGATCAAAGAAGTCTCATCAATACACCCATCAATATGTATATTTTCATGAAATAACAAAGGATTTTTCCGCCAATAATAATGTTCTTCAATCATATATCTCTTAACCCAAGTGTGGTATGAATTTCCTCCAACATCAAATAGACTCGGCAAGGAGAGAGGAAAATCATGAGTCTCCAAGTGACTCAAGTGAACATCATAGGTGCACCCATGTAGATGTGTATCATCATAATGTAATAAAGGATGCTGCTGCAAATGTAAATAATATGGTTCTATAATAATTCCATCATCAAAAGGAGATATGTAAATTCCATACTCTTCATGGGGCACTATAAAAAGAAACTTTCACCCATACTTCATTATGATGAATGCTGCAAAATTTGGAAGTGTAGGATGTAGGAGAAAGAACCAACTCACCCTAACGCTCAAAAAGTGAAAAATTTTCATCATGTGAAGGATCCATTGAGGTAGTATTATGCACCTCCCTTAAAAAGGTAAAACTTTCTCCGTAGGTTGGTTCCAAGGTAGTGGAATCATGCACTTCTTCAAAAAGTGTGCACCCATCTTCAAGAGGAAACTCGGGTTCCTCATCCACCAGAACAAGTGATTGGATGTCATCAAGATAATATTCAAACACATCAAGAACCTACAATTTTTCATGTTTCTCATGATCCATCATGTCATGAGAATCCTCCAAGCAATCTACCATATGGTAATCTGAAACATAGGAGGAAGGACATGTATCTTGCAACCTCTCAAGAAGTTGCTCATTTTGAATTTTGAGCTTATGAATATATTCATTATTATTCAAGTAAGATTCATGTAACCATTCACTAAGATCTATAAAAAATCAAAGACATGTAATTACCTTTGATTTTGCACATTTCTCTTTGAATCTTCTCCACTTCTTCAAGGAATGATGGCTTCTCCAATGAAGAAAATTTCTGACAAGAATTTGATACCAATGCATGAGTGTCATGGAGTATTATAAGGGCCTCTTGGATATCCATTTCACTCATATTCAAATACCCTTAAATGAAGGATGGTACATGGGAGTGAACCTCCTCTTATTCTTTCTTATTGATTTGATCAACTTCTTGAAGCTCAAGTGGTGATGGGGAATTTGATCTTGGTTCTTCATTATCTTTCACAAGGTCTTCATCTTCATGATTATGAGAACTTTGTATTGCAGAAAAAATTTCAAATCTGATCTCTATGTCACTAGAATAGAGTTGTGAGAACCCATAAATAGGTACCCTTTCATAGTTCAATGATCCATCCATATATTCCCTTTTATTTCAAAACCCCCATCAATAAGTATTGTGTGCTTGTGTTCACTTTCCTCTTTATGTTCTTCTATGAAATCAACTTGAGGTAATTGATTCTCCACTTCACGATTCTTTGTTTCTTCCTTTAATGGTCTATCTAAGGTCTTTCAATCTCCTTTAGAAAAAAAATTCTTCCAGATATTTCATGTGATGTCCGTAAAAGTGTTTATAACTTCATCATTTATAGTGCAGGATAAATCTTTGCTCTTTTCACAAGTAGGATGTTTTTTATTTAATGAGTTCACATTTTAATTCTTGTGCATAAATACATACTTGAAAATATATTATTGGAAATAATACCTCTCATAAATATCCCCTGTCAAAGCTAGATACTCCTGGAAACATGCTTTAATATCTATGGTTGTAATTTCTTCTTTTGTTGGTCGGGGAGGGAGGAAAGTAGGCATGGTGGGTCTATTGTGAAGCCAAGAAATGTCTGCAAATTTTTATTCAATGTATGGTATTAATGCACAGGTTCCAATACCATGCTATAATACCACTGTAATGTACCTTGTGAATAATTTTCCCAATGTGCTCAAATTCACCAAATTTCAACTCTATGTATAAGGATACAACTAATTCCAAATTCCTCCAATTACTTTCAAACTTGGTGAGGAAGGTAACAAGGTGTGATGGTACTATTAAAAAATAAATAATACATATAATCAACTGATATACCCAACCATGGTATTCAATTTTCAAGGGAAGAATTTTCGGGACAAGACTAGTCAATTTGGGAGGTGGAAATTCCCCCTAGGTCCTGGAACAAATCTCTTCCAAACACTGTACAACCTCCACTAATGATTGTTATGAGACTTATATATGTTATAAGACATTAATTAAAGTATATTTTCAGCATTATATGTTTTTTTGGGTCGAATAGGTATCCAATAATACTTAGGGAATTTACTAGTAATTTCAAGGCTCAAACCCCCAATGGTAGATGGCTCCAAATAGCTCCAAATGTTCTCAGATTGTACCAGAATGTGTGTGAATTGTGTAAATATATAAAAATGGTTTTTATAGTTGTATTTCAACCATCAAATTACTTCTGTAACTCACCTTTTGAATCTGGTCAACGTATGGATTTTTATGAGCAGCTTATGGTTTAAATCCCCTAGGGTTAGATGATGAAAATGACTTTCCAAATGTGCTCAATAAAAATAGAATTTATGAATGGAAGAAGGTTAAATATAAATTACATAAACATGAACTCATATGAATCACTATTCAAATTTTAATATCTGCTATAACTCCATTAAATCAGATGCAAAAAGACTAGTTTCAACCTTGGGGGGAATGATAGGAAATCTTCTCCAAATGCTATGAAACTAAACAAAATGACTCCAAATGATTATGTACTGAAAATTAAAATCATATAATACATAACTAAAATTCCATTCCTCGATAGGCTATCTTCTGTCTATATTGTGGCAGTTTGCAGGTTTTTAATTTATGTTAAAAGAAATGTAAACAATACCTTTTACAGTGGTAAGGAGTTTCGGCTCCGATCATAGTCTTGCTGGATATTATTTTTGTATTTACTGATGTTTTCAAATATAGCAGCATTTTTATCTTGAACAGTAAATGTTATAAGTTATGAGAGCGATCAGTCTCCTTGGATTGCAACTATGTATGCACATAGGCTCTAATGATAGAAGGTAGTGCAGTAGCACGAACAGCGATAGACGGATTTTTTTTGTTATGTTGTCATATGTACAGAGCCTTGTTCTGATCATATATTTTCTGGAACAGCATCTGTGTATGCTCTTTTTTGATTCACTAAACAGAAGACCTTAGAGTCTCTCGAATGGAACCAATTTTTGGTGGTCCAGAATTCATGCTTCAGTGAATATTCAGAATGTAATTTTGATCTCGAAAGATGAATGAAATTACGCTTTTTTTTCTTGGAAAAAAAAACTAAAATTCCATTCATCCATAAACCGTCGTTATTTTACTTATACATTCGAAAGCATCAACATTACATTTGTTCACAACAAGGTAGTGGGGAAATGGCACTGTTTCTTCATTGTTTAAAATTTTTACATGAAATATTTTAGTATTTAGAACTAAGGGTATTATTAAATTTAAATACATATCATTTACATCATAACATAAAATAATGGGGCATTATAAGCTTCCCCAAATATATCAATATCTCACCAAGTGCGCCTTAATCCATAGAGCAAGAATAAGATGAGAAAACTTGGAATGGATGAAAGAACAAGATGATATTGAAATGTACAAGAGATTCCATGCATATTGAACCTATAAATTATGAATCCATTAAATCTCCATGAAATACATGAATGGCCTTTCCACACACCAACTTGGCTGAGAATATTTCACCATCGAAATTGGTGAAGGCAAGAAACTAGTCATCCACTAGATCTCTCTCTTCACAAATGCAAATTTATCAAATGATCAAAATTTGACTTAATTCCTTGTTATTGAAATTTAAATATAGATCATTTACATCATAACATAAAATAATTGGGCATTATAATCTTCCCCAAATATATCAATATCTCACCAAGTGCGCCCCAATCCATAGAGCAAGAATAAGATGAGAAAACTTGGAATGGATGGAAGAACAAGATGATATTGAAATGTCCAAGAGATTCCCTGAATCTTGAACCTATAACTTATGAATCCATTAAATCTCCATTCAATAAATGGCCTTTCCACACACCAACTTGGATCAGAATCTTTCACCATTGAAATTGGCGAAGGCAAGAAACTAGTCATCCACTAGATCTCTCTCTTCACAAATGCAAATTTATCAAATGATCAAAAGTTGACTTAATTCCTTGTTATTGAAATTTATAAAGTTTCAAAGGTCTCTATGGGCCTAATTCCTTCCAATATATTCATTCCGACTCTAGTTGGGAAGAGATTCCAAAGAATGCCATGTGTACAACAATTCCTAGTCTCCCACTTCCACCAAATCACGTATGGAAGCATATTAGCTTCCCTAAATCCTTTGAGAGCCCTCTTGGAGCTAATTTTAGCCATGAATTGTCATATATGTAATATTTCAGCCTTCATATCTTATTCATGTCATAGGTGTCATAGAATCTTCATCATTGTTGTCATAGAGCTAGGGAATCTAGTCTAAGTGTCTCACTAGCTCCAAAATGCCTCTTCCTCTTCCATGGGAGTTACTCTTCCACTCCAATTTTACATTAATCGATTCATGAAAAGTATATTGACCTTCCAACTCATCCCAAGACCCTTGGTCTTCTTATTAATTCGAAATGACAAGAGGAGGATGCCACATGGCATAGAAATCTAGCTTGTGTGAGTCCCACATCCTTCATGTGTCTTCATGATCAATTGCCACTTTGATTTTACCTTGTATTTATTTATTTAGATACTTTATTAAATATTTATTCCATTCTAATGTTCAAACATCATTTTTGTCCCCCTTATTCCAAATCCCAAAGCTTCCACCCCCAACCTAGGAAACTAGTAATTTTCCTCCTTGGTAATTATTTGACCCTTAGCATCCATTTGACAAACTCTCATGAAAATGGAAAATGTGATTAGAAAATTATGACCCAATGCAAACTAGTTTGGCATTGAATGTTGTGGATTATCCTACATGTTTTCCAAACATTCATTGATACAACCACAAGTGATCAAAGAATTGTAAAGTAAAATAGGACGCATGTGGAATAGTGTGAAGACACTCATACATATAAGTATTTTGTTATCATGTACTTTTTTTTTATTTGGTGTATAATTTCATCTGTATATGCCTATCATAAAAAGGATAAGTTTTATGATAGTCAAACTAATACATAATTGTTTCCTTGTTGAAACCGAGGTAATTCTTGAAGCAAAAACCTTCAAGGAATCTTAAGGATGCATTTAGCCATGTGATTGTCCTAAAAATGTCAACATGCCCAGTTCATTTGTATGTTGGGAAAGCATGAAATGTTTGAAATACGTGTTTGATAAAGAATGACCCTCTAGGTCAATTGAGCAAGTAATGGACTAATTTTAATGCTTATTTTATGCTTAGGCTAACAAGATTCACAATCATGAATTTAATAGGTGAGCATTGAACCAATTGTTTGCAGTTGTTACAAGGCAAGTGTTGTTGGCAAGCAAGGTCTGGTAAGTTGTGCACATTTACCATTGAAGCAGATAAAAACCTATTTGGTTTGGATGAAAATTTTTCTTCGAACAATTTCTAAGGCCCAATAAAATATTTGGTAGATGCTTAATCTATATAAACAATAGAATGAGATGAACCACAAGGTTTCACAAGACTCTGTTTGTCTACAAAATGAGGTAAAAAGTATCTTGGAGGATATTAGTAGTGGTAAGGATAGTGGTTCAATGAAGAGACATTCACTCGATCAGTCCCTTGAGAAATTACCAAGGCTAGAAAAATCAATGGAAATTGAGCAAGAAAATAAAATCCAACCACTAAAATGTTGGGGATGTGGAGGAAATCATCTCCTTCGTGCCTATCCAACAAGGATTAGCCAAAGAGAAGGAAAAACATAAATTTTCCAGAATTGTGGATAAGTTGGAAAGTAAAGAAAAGGAAGGACTTGCTGCAATAAATAGTCCTCATGTGGATATGGAAGGTCAAAGCCAATTCGAGTAGCATCACAACAGGATTTGAACCCGAAATTCGACGACAGAATTCGACGACATCTAACATATCGTACAGATGTGTCGGACAACAATGATGAAAAGTACTGAGCCTTTTTCATTATTTAAGCACTGTCGAATTTCCGACACCAAGGCGTAGGGTTTTCGATGGCTATGGCATCGAATTTCTGGCACTAGGGCGTAGGATATTCGACAACTATGCGTAGGAAATTTGACGACTATGCATAGGATATTCGACAGTTATGTGTCGGATTTCCGACACTAATTCGTAGGTTTTTTTGAAATAAAATAATGTCATATTTCAAATTGTTTACCCCGTATTTCCAACGGTAACTATATTCAGGACGTCGGATATTCAACGACCATGTAATTATAAATTTAAACATTTTTAAACATTCCGACACGTTTGTTGTAGAAGCGACGGACGATTTGCAAAAATTATTTATTCCTCGACTGACGGTTTCAGGAATTGTTTTATTCTTCAATGGGCGGTTGCGGGAATTTTTTTTCTTCGATAGACAGCTTGCTGGGATTTTTGTATTCTTCGATAAACCTCCATTTGAGAAAATTGTGATGCGTGGAACTTGATTTTTTAATATTGTCTATAGTATTCATTCACGAAGTTTGTGACAAAATGCCAAATAGAAATATTCCTAATCCAAACAAAAAACAACTGACAATTGCTTGCTAGACTATGGGATGCAGCTAAACGAAGGGGTGATGGAAAATATTATTGTCTATGTACTCAATGCAGGGGATTTAAGAGGAGAAGAATATTGATCTCAACAACCACAAAGAATTATAGGGAACATGAAAACACTAAGGGGGGGAATGACTATTGCCCATTTGTAGGTTTAGCATTATGAAGTTTTTAATATTCTTTGCTTTGGTAAATGTATGTATTATTTTATATTTCCTATATTAATGTATATCTATTTATGTTTCCATGTATTTATAAAGGAAATACACCCTAAAACATGTCGTCCAGAGGAAGTGCTTTCAGAACAAGTTCCAGATCAGGATCATGGAGCGTCTATGTTTAATGGAGAATAAGTGAATGATTATATTCAACAAGATGATCATACTGATAACATAGTTGAACATGATGGTACAAATACATTGATCCATGATTCATTTAATTTTAGAATGGATGATGACGATGATGATGATAATGAAAATGATGATGACTTTGATGATGTTCATGATATACCTCTTCTTGATAAAGGATATGAACCCCTTTATGAAGGATCCAAAACAAAACTTCTCGCTGTTGTATTGTTGATAATGAACTTGAAGGTTATGAATTGATTTTCAAACACCGCAATCACTACAGAGTATCACTAAAGAGGTTAATAAATACACTCTATAGGATCTCCAATAACTAACATCATTATTTGTCCATTACTATAAAGGATATCTACTAGAAGATTTTCCTGGAATTGTTGATTTCACCGTTAAGTTGAACCTAAATGATAAACAGAGAGGAGCACTAAGCAAGCTACAGTACTTTGTAGGAAATCGAATGAGTGGAGATATAATGTCTGTAGGGGTAGAACCCCCTCTATTCTCTTCTACCATCAAATATTTAATAGAACCTCCTACAACAAAGGTAATAGCTTCAAAATTATCGATCCTCTTGACATGACTGAAGGAGACTAAAAGAGACCTGCAACAACTTGAATTTGTCCCAAAAGGCATGGGAGATTGATTATGAAACATGTAGGAGCCATTACACCATCTAACCACCAGTTTGGAATCTATGAAAACCTGTATCCTATCAGTACCTTTATCTATTTAGTGTTCTTCCATTATCAAATAGCTAATAGGACCTCAACAACAATGGAAATAGCTTTAGAATTTTGGTTCGTCTTGAGATGAGTGAAGGGGACTAAAAAGAGACCTGGAGCATCTTGAATTTGTTTCAAAATTCCTTGGAGATAGATTATGCAACCTTTAGGAGACATTACACCATTCAATCACCAGTTTGGATTCCCGAAAAAATCTCTATCATATCAGTACCTTTATCTAATGCACTTTTTGATGTTCTTTGGCCGGCAAAGATCTAACATGACCTCCAACAGCAAATGTAATAGATTCAGAATTGTGGATCCTATTGACTTGAGTGAAGGGGTCAACTAAAAATAGATCTACAACAGGCTGATTATGTTTCAAAAGGTCTGGGAGATAGATCATGCAACCAGGCAACCTGTAGGATCCATTCCACTATTCATCCACCAGTTTGGACTTGCATCCTATCAGTACCTTTATCCAATGCAATATTCAAAGTTCTTCCACCATCTAAGAGATAATAGGACCTCCAGCAACAAAGGCATAGCTTTACATGGATGAAGGAGACTGAAAAGAGATCTGCAGAAGCCAGTTTGAATTTGTTTCAAAAGGTATGGGAGATAGATTATGCATCCATGCAACCTGTAGAATCCATTCCATGATTCAAACACTAGTTTGGAGCAGAAAACATGTATCCTATCATCATCGTTATCTAATTCAATATCTAATAGGTTCAATACACAACAAGTGACTTTGCATTTTTATGTGTGGCTCTGCGTAAACTGATCCTGAAGTTGACAGAGTGGTCTGAATGGAATAGTGTTTCAGAATCATAAGGACCAGGGTTTTCCTGGTTGGTACCATAAAAAATAATGATCAAGGAAAATATATATCAACTGTAGGGGGATTGCAATTTCCAGTTCCTTCTCTTCTTTTGAGGCTATTTGAGCTCAACATATATAGGACAAACAAAAAAATCTTGACATTGAGAGTGTTTGTCAATCACTAGAGCTTGTTTTAGGGAAGCGTAATGAAGTTCAAGTTGAATATTTGGTTGAGTATTTGAAGATATGCTTCTTATTTTATAATACATGTTTTTAGTGTGAATCCTTATGCTTGATGTGCTCCTCAAACATAAGTGTATCTAAATATTAAGTGCCTTTCTCTTCCTTGAGATCTTCCATTTCCTTATCTTCATTATCTTCATTAGTAGCCTCAACCTTGATACCTACCATTTGCATGCCATTGTAGACTCTCTGAATAGGATACCATTCTATTAGCTTTCCCAGCCTCTACGCTTGCCTACAGCCATCTACCTCTCATCCAAGCTCTGCAAATTCCTCTTTCGGTGTGTTGGTTTTGGTCAAATTCTAGATTGAATAAAAAAAGAAATGGAGAACACAACATGAGAATAAATGAATAATGTGAGACATAATGATATAATGAATGACAATGAGAGAGTTGAGGGAATGATGGATGGATTCTTCTTCAACAGAATGAAGAACTATTACACTTCCCCGTAATGACTGTACTCATCCTATGCTCCATTAAGTTATAAAACCTACCCATCAGATCTTACATACTTAGCTTTCTTTGGAAACTTGTGGCTTAGGAAGGCTCAAACAATTCATGACTAGGGAAGGGACACATTGACCATAAGACAAGATAAAAAAGTTTTATCTATTAAATTTGAGGACACGGATAGTCGAAAGAAATAGCTTCATGATGACTTGGAGAGAATGGATTCCTAGTCAGCCATTTGGCATGAATATACAGAACATGTGGATAGCACATTAATGCATGAAGAATGTTTTCCATACCAAATGAATTTAGACAATGGAGTATATTTGATTAGGCTAGATTCAAATTGCAGTGATAAATCCAAGGTGAAAGAAATATCATAGCAAAAAATGTCTCAAATCTTATAGTGAAATTCTCTTTCGGTTTTGTACTATTCTAGTTAGGATATTTCCTGTCATTGATAGTTGGAGTACAAGGTAAACATTTAAATTCATAATGCAAATTTGACTTCAAGGGATAATTTTGTGTCTGTTTTCAAATCCCATAAATACTGCTTTCACATGCTCTTAATTTCATGTTCAATACTCAACTCTTCAAGGATTTTCTAGTAAAAGTATGCAAGCATCTATTACAGGGAAAATATGCAACTGCAGTGCTGTTATAATCAAAATTCTTTTTTTAGAATGCAGAGGTTACATTAAGAGACTTATTTTGTTTGACTGTCATATCGTGTTGTGTACACACATATTTTGCTTTAGCTGTATGCTTATATTTCTATTTCTTAATTCTGGAAAGTATTTCAATTCCTTGATTTCATTAGATTTAGGCTAGAATATTTTATTTGGAACAACCATGCAAGTTTTTTTGTTGTGATCTTGCAGGAAAGTGTCCTATGGTTGTATCATCTAGTGACGCATGTGCTTTATCCACATTCATAGAGCTAACACTTCAATACACATTCATTGTTCGCTTCTTATGCAGAGTCTGATGATACTCGAAATGATTTAAATGACATCTGAAAACGTCTTGTGCAATCCTTGAGGTGTACAATGCATATTTTTCGTTAGTAATGTTACATAACAAAAATAATGATTACCAGTACTGATTACACATGGAGCAATGGAATGAAGATTTGCTATCACATTTCGATGTGTAGATTCAATTTCAAATTCATTTTTTTATGAATGTTTTGAAATGGAAGTTTGAAACATTTATTATGGAATTTCAATCCATTTTCTGAATACCCTCTCAAACACGATGAAACTACTTTGTCTAGATGTATCTGTAAATATTGTGCTTGTTAGTCCAAGCTTAATATTTTTGACAATACATGTTTGTATGTAAACACTATACCGAGTAAGTGCCCTACTTGTTTCAAAGGTATTATTGGTATGCTTGATTAGGAAGTGATTCTTTACTAGTTACTTAATTAACAAACATCATTTCAATTTACTAAGCGGTTAGTCATGCATATGAAGCTTCAAGATAGGAACTTGAGTTTCCTCTATTGTATCCTACATTTATGCTAGAAACTGTACTCTTAATTTCCTAGATGCAAGTTCTCTTCAGTCTCATATCGCTCTCTTATTAGGGTTACAGTTTGTATGCATGGTCAAAGGCAGCTGGTTGGTCACCTCACTCAGGGTCCATCCAATGAAAAACCTATGAACCAAATGGCCCAATTGAATGAATTGAAGGGACTCAATAGTGAAATGATTTTTCATGAATACTGCAAGCTTGATTAAACTATGATATTATAACCCCTACAAAACTTTAATATTTTATGCTTCGGACTGTAAATATTTGTGATTGACAGCTCCATGTAGAGAGGTAAAGAGATTGAGAATTCTTAAAAGGAAGCAGGGGCTACTGCTTGGTCCTTGTAATGAATTTTTCGCTTAGGATCAAATTTCTCACCACTACCTATTTGTTATAAATACATGGTTGTACTCGACTAAAGAGAAAACTCAATCCCTCCTTGGATTCTCATCCTCCTATGCAATAACTAGTCAAATCCATATCATTAAAATTCCTATTGTATATAATAAATAACTGTGGGTATCACAAGTGCGATGAGTTTCCATACTTGAGATTTATTTATCGAATATCTAACTCAATAGTCCAAATTGGGGGAGTGGTTTCATCCCTTAATTAATTGCGGTTGCTTCTTTTGTCTAAGTTCATTGACTGTCGAAACTGATTCATGGTCCCTCTTTACCAATTTGTAAGGGAACCTTGGATTTGATTACAGATCTCTCTTTATAACAAGGGACATCTTGTTAGAACTTTTCACATATGTTTAACGCATGTCTGTATGCCACCTCCCATGTGACAATAGATTGTTCTTTGAGTCTATTCATTGTAATTTTATTGTAACACTAAACCAACATCTACTGCATGCCACTGTTGTCCAGAAATTCCATATTGCATTAAATGATTAAATTCCCTACCACCTTATTGATTGTCTTTTCTGGAAACAAAATCCTAGTTGGTTCAGTGTTTCATTTCAAATGATATTTATATTGCATTATCTTTAGACAATTTTTAATAATAATATTCACCCTAGTTTTACCTCTGTGCAGGGTATAAAACTGACTTAGTTCTCTATAGTTATGATGATCACATTCTTGTAAGTTTTTAATCCTATTTTTGAATTTGTTCTTATTTGTCAGACAACATCTCTTTAATTGGTTTCTTATGTTGCTTTGGTTTCTCACATAGGTGATGGCAATCCAAATAGGGATAATGGGGACAATGCTACATGCCAGGTGTATATTTATGTTTATAGGTGTTGTTGCAACTTTTGTATTTTTGAAATTCTCATCTCCTTCAGCATTGGTATAATCTACTTTCATGCTTCTTTTATGACTATCTTGTAAACTTTACTATTTTAAAGCAGTTTCTATGGTATAAAGGGGTTTTAACCAAAATATCTTGTTATCCTCCAGTTCCTACATAATTCAACTTTGACAATGAGCCTAGTGCTTGGATAAGATATCTTTTATAGTCATAGAAGGATACATGTTGAGTTAATATTTTTCTTCCTCGTTTAAGCCCTAACGCCTTTAATATGAACATTCTGAGGATGACTTAGAGTCAAAAAGTTTGAAGGGTGAGGTAGAGGCAAAAATTCCTTAGTATGGAAGCTTCTAATATGATTCCAATTCCCTCATTGGAATGTCCTTTGTTAGTGAAGATTCCCCCATGCTGAGATCAATCTTTATTACTAGGGAATGATTAAAAGATCCTATATCGAGACATAAGAAAAAATCCCTCAAGGGTAGTATTGCCCCTCATATTGTGTGAGAGTTACACTTGTGATTTTGATCACAAAGATCGAGCTTGCCATGATAAACCCTTCATTATAAGAAAAAAACATGGTAATAGTAACATAAGATAGGGTTCCAAGGTATTAAAGAAAATGAGTAAAGAAGAAATACCATGGCATAATTTACAATTGAAGGGACAGGGAACATGAAATCTGTCACTACCAAAGTAAGAAACTAAGTAGCAATCTTCAAGTAGGGTCCTTGTAATGAATTTTTGGCTCAGGATCAAATTTATCACTGCTACCTATATGTATATTTATATATATTAACTCTAGGACAAACCCTGTTCAAAGGTTGTGGTTTGAACAGGTTCATAAGGTGACCAATGAAATTACCAATGGTGCAGAAATGCATTCCAACGAATCCTAGAACTGCATGGGTAACTTAGGAACTCTACCTATCGTAAGAAATAAAGTTGGGTATATTTGATAAAAAAGAAATTTTATATCATTAGGGGAATAAAATGAGGGTATTCAAACACATCCATGAGGGTATTCAACCACATCCATGGATGTAAGAAACCACTTCCTAGAAATTAATTCCTTCCTTAATAGAAAACTAGAAATTCCTATTTCGTTTTGTTTGTGTATAGTTTTTCAACTTGAGAAATGGATTTATTGGGTCTCCTTAACCTAAGTATTAATGACATACTCAAATGTTACACATTGAACAAAACACCCATTAGTGTAGGTCATTTCTAATTATCACATATAAAAGTCTATTCATAATATTGAATATTAATAGGAAATTTCTTAAGCATAATTTCATTACCTCCTTGTAAACCTTTTTATAAAATTTTATAAATATTTCAATGGCACAATGGATACTATTGTTTCCTCCTTGTGAAGTCATTCCTTGAGAAGTATATAAATAGTGATATCGGGAAATGGGTGGTGACTATAAATTCCCCCTATGTGCCTTATGCTAGAGTAGGAGAGACACTAATTCTATTTTCTTTTACAAAAATGAGTATTTGTATTATTAAAAAAGGATGAGAAGTACTACGACTGAGTTAGACATCCTTCCTGAATAAAATTTGAAAATATTAAAGATAATATTTAAAATCTCTTCGAGTCTCATGCTTCTACCTATATCACTTCCTAACTTATTCTTTTTCAAATCTTCCATACCGTTCCAAATGCATAGCTGGTATATAAATTCCAAAATAATCCTAAAATTAAAATTTCCTTATACAACATCAAAATAGTTTATCTAGGATTGTTGGCATGCATTGTTATGAAATGGCTTCTATAGCTCCTTTTGTTGCTAAGAATTTGATTTTATGTAGCTTGTTGTTGACTGGGGGTTTTTTTCCAATTGCTTTGAGGGGTTGGGGAGTTCTAGAGATACTAGTTGTTCCATGAGGAGAATATCCTTTCTAAACTGAAGATAAAATATAAGGTCCCATGGATAGGAATTTGAGATGCATAGAAGAGTCTATCCCATGCTTGAGGATGAAGACAAAATTGACTAAGAAAAAATAGTATGATAAAGTGATGGGAGGACCCATAAACAAAAAACAATAGCTATATGATAGATTAAGGATGCAACAATATGGGAGAAATTTACAACATGGGTGACAATATTGATACCATAATGAGCTAAAACAAATCCCACAACTTGGTTTGGCTTGTTCATAACAATAATATAGCTTGAGTTCCTACCCCAACCATTACCAATATTGATAAAATTATTGAATTTACCTAACCCAAAGAACTGCAGCATAAGCCAAATGAGGAGACAAAGCATAACATAGAGAAAAAAAACAAGGGATAGCGAAAGATTTTAGAGGGTAACTAGAGAAGGATCTTGGAGTTTCCATAGAGAGTACATGGATATGGAATTGTTGCGCCTTATATTCATGAACTACCAAGACAGATTCCTCACACCACGAACCTTGTTATGCCAAGATAGCTACCAAAATATTACAAAGAGAGATGCTAAGATACTATCAAGGGAGTTTCCTCACACCACAATCCTTGTTCTATCAAAATGAACAATCCAATTGATGGAAACCCAGTTTATTATTCAAGCAGGGGAAGACACTTTATTTATGAACCACCTTACATGAAAAAAATGAATTGGATGCCTAGGAATCTCCAAACTCTTCTTGCTCAAAATAACAACCATCAAGGATCGGACCTGATTCTTGATAATACCTATTCTAGAGGATAAATGACTTAGCTTCATGCTTTCCATCACAATGAAGAGGGAACCACATGTGTTGAGGTATGATCGTACTGCCTTATTTATACCATGATTGTTGGGAAGGTGGGATGAAGGTGACGATGTGTGGATATGATCCTACATGCTACGGAACTTATTAATGCATTTCATATCCCATGATACATATGGGTGCTAATGACTTAGGAGATATGACATTTACCAATGCTCCTCGCATTTTCCTTAATTTCTCTATTTTTCAAATAGATTCCTTCTTTAGCCAAAGTGCTTGTTAATTTGTTGTGATATCTTAGGACATGAAAGGAAGTGACTTGTTGAAAGAGTCAGATGGTGTTCTAAATCCTACTCATACTCCGTAGGTAGGAATCATTTCTCTTTTTATTAATGAATAGAATAATAGCTAGGGAGTTTCCAATGACAATTAGGTTTGTGATTCCAATTTATTTAGTGTCTTTTAACCATTTCCATAGTGCTAGGATCTCTTCTTGATTATTGGAGGAACTTCTAATTTCCCACTGTGTTTTAATTATATATATTTTTTAATTATACAGTTTCCTATCGGATTTTTGACGGAAAATGAAGGTCATCCGACGAGGTTGTTGTAGATACGACAGTTTGAACTCATCGGTTGTTCGACACGCACGCATCAGTTATTCGATGTCCTCTCGATGAATTTAGATGAGGCTTCCAAATATCCAACAACCAAGCCCGTCTGTTTTCTATCGAATGTTTGACACCCTAATGTGGGAAGTTCGACGGCATATTCATTGAGGCTGCCACAGCTCCGACAACCAAGCCTGTCGGATGTCTGTCGAATTTTCGATGGCCTGAGGTGGGAATTTCAATGGCATTTTCATGTAGAACCTATCAAACATTTGAATATGGCAAGTATAATTTTCGACGACTAAACGTCGAAAATTCGACGGCTTAATAATAATTTTTTGCAACAGAACTGGCTGACATTCGACGATGAAGTAGTAGGATCTTCAACGGGTACTGGAAGGGAGTCAAATATCTGATGTTATTCCACCAACAACAAAAAAAAAGTGCAGTTGTCGAATAACCAACAGGGTATTGTCGAATTTTATACATGAGTGCCGTCGAATTTTGGGCTAAATTTTTGTTGTGCATGTAGAGGAAAAGGGATTTGATCCTGAGAACCCAAGTTAAAGGATGCAATGAGGGAAAGGACATGCCTCCATTTTGTGAATACTGGACATGTATAGACAATGTTTAAGTATTCCTAAGTGTTGGAACACCAAGGGCAATGTTATTTTAAGTAGGAGTGTAACGTCCCCAACCCTCGAACTGGCGAAGAGGACGCTACCAAGCCATGAACTATTCCGGCAACTAGCCCCATGAACATGTGCATACATAAAATCTGAAATAAAATGCTTGGAAGTAAAACATGCAGAGATGCATAATTATTCAACATTCAGTGGAAGCAATCCATACATTCAAGCATTCGACATGTTCATTGTAATCCATTAAACAGTAAATATAATTGCAGAGAAGAAATAGACAAGAATACTTATCTTATGAATAACTTGTCCCGCAACCAGCTACGTCGCTGCAACGTTCCACCCAACCATAGGCCAATGTGCTCCTTAATGTCACGTCCCCATCCCTCAGACCGGCGAAGAGGACGCGATGGACACCACATACAAGCGGGAAAACCGCCCCATGAACATAAACAGGGATAAATCAATGCTGAAATTGAAAAATTAACATGGTGCATAACAGGAATGCCAAACATACAAGCAGATGCCTGATTCCTCAATCATACAGCGGAAGACAACATATATGTTTCTAGCATTCACATGTTCATCATGATTAATCAATTAACATCAATATATAATTGCGGTGATGAAATATAGACAGTAGGCTTATCTTTTGGTGAAGAATCCCGCAACCAGCTACGTCGCTGCAACGTTCCACCCAACCATAGGCCAGCTTGCTCATTGATCTCTCAGCAATGCTACCACCCCTGAGCTGGGCATGATTCCTCAAGGACTAAGGGGACAAAGCAGGATTACACATAGCCGAGGGGACACAAAACAGCCAAACCAAACACTATTGGGTTTAACAGGCCTCCAACAGCGGCCAAGCCAGCACAGTCCAAAGACCAACCACTGCATACCCACAGCAATCAAACCCTTCACAGCCCCGTGAAGAAAGAAAAACAACCGATGACAATCTCAAATGGAAGGTGAGACATAGCTCAAGCCTACAAGGCAACTCAGAGTTGTTCTTGGCCCTAATGTGGCCAAAACAACTCAGCAACAGCACCCAAACCAGGGTATATCAACAGCCACAACACACAATGAAGGATAACAACAATCCATAGTCCCAAAACAGGGAAATTCAGCCAACAGCACTCACAATTCCTCAATGGAACGGCTGGGAAATATCACACAGTCCACAAACAGAGGAGAGGCCGACTCCCAGCGTGGACAGATAAGGGAAACTCAACCAACGGATTAGCAATCCTCAGTGGCCCAAAACGAATTTTGGACACCACAACCAACAAAGCGTGCGGGGAAGACAACAACCCCCAAAACATAATCGGTGAGTCCAAACACAGGAAAAACATACCCGATTTCCACTCTGTGGGAGAACGTAATTGACCACCGATACACAGCTCCTCTCCTGGCTGCGTGAGAAGGTAGGGCCGCGATCGAACAACTCGCTGGTCTCTACGCGAATGGAAAAACAACACAACAAATGGATGCACAGCGTGAGAGAGAACAACCCTCCATGCGAGAGGGAGATCCGACCACCATGAGGGACGAACAGACCTCCTAGGCATGCGCGGATGAGCAAACTTTCCCTCTGCGTGAGGAAGAACAGACCACGGCCCTCCGTGAGGAGAAATAGACCAGACGTGAGAGAAACCAACCATGGGGAGAATGAAGACCAGCTTGAGAGAAACGAAGGTTCTCCACTGGGCATGCGTACTGTCCAAACTGACAGCAGCCTGCCAAACCCACGTTTTTCCATGCCCACGTTTCCTCATGCAATAACTGCCCCCAACTAACAAAGTCAAGACATTGAAGAGGTTGGAGAGGTTGGGTAAGACAAGAAAGGTGGCAAACAAAACAAAGGTGGCAAAACATGGGTTTTTCCCCCATAGACTAAGGTTTGACATCCCCACCCTTTATCCTTTGGAACCATGTCCTTTTCATTCAACGTTGCACTGCCGTAGCTGGTTGTGGTTTTAGGTTTAATTGATGTGCGTATTTACATGATGCCGAATTATAATGTGCTAAATGGCACAATAAACCATCGGCAACTATCCCCATTGCCGAAATACACACACAACCAAATCGATGGTGGGGCTTTTTCCTTTAGCTCCTCACCACGATTAATTACATTATATACATCATGCAAACGGGGTCAAAACCGGGGACATTACACTTAATCTCTCAACAACACTGCCACCCCCGAGCTGGGAATGATTCCCCAAGGAATAAGGAACAAGCAAACTTACACATAGCCAAGGATACACAAATCAGCCAAGCCAACACAGTTGGGTTTATCATGCCATCAACAAATCAGCCAAGCCAACACAGTTGGGTTTATTAGGCCATCAAGGTGCCGGGAAAAGCTGAATGCTAATTTGGTGAGCTCATTGAAGATATAAGGGCACCTACACCAGAATTAGCCTGACTTCTAGGACACCCACACACACCCAACACAAGGAAATCAGTCCCTTCTCTGCTACACAGCCCCTCAGACCCTGACTTCCCTTCCAGTGGTATTCAGGGGTTGTGGAGAAGAAAGATAGCCCTCTAGCTCTGTCTGTGTGGATCCCAAAACAAACCAGGTTTATCAAGCACCCAAGCCTTCATTCCCACTCCAACACAATCCGAAGACCAACCACTGCATACACGCAGCAAAACAAACAATTCACAGCTTAGACGGGGAAATATGATCCCTGAGTCATTCTTGGCCCTATCGTGGCCAAAACGACCCAATAAGAATCAACAAAAAACCAAAATGAAAAGGAACCCACATCAAGCCACAAATTATGGGGAAAACATCCGCCCTGATCTCAACATTGAAGCAATGGGAAAATACACAGCCCAGATAATTGGAAAGAAGATCAGACTCTCAGCATGGACAGGAGGAAAACCATATACGCAAACCACAAAACTGGTAAGGAAAACACACACCCACAGTAGAAATCGTGAATGTCTCATTCACAGGAAAATCATGGGTGACAAAAAATGGCCCCCCAGCTCGCTGCATGAGTAAAACAATCCCAACCTATGCGTGAGGAAAACAACCCCAGCCTGTGCATGAGGAGAAGAGAACGGCTGTCCCTGCATGAGGATGGGCCAAAAACAATGGAAGAATGGAGAATGGAAGAATGTCAAATAGCCTCCTGCGCTTTCCTTTCCCACGTGAAGTGAAAGGGTATGCTGGTGGAGTGTGTGTGTGGGTAAGGGATGACAGTCTTGCCACACACCACTTCCCAGTAGTAACTGCCCCAACTAACAACAAAAGGTTTTAAATGCGGCAGCTGACTGATGAGACAATGAAAGGTGAGTAAGTCAAAAGGATTTAACAGCTGACACATGGATTTTCCCCATTGGCTAAAGGTTTAATAACCCCCCCCCCTTATCCTTAGGAAAATCATGCCCTTTTCATCATGGTTGCATGGACATAGCTGGTTGGGGTTCATTTTAATTAAATATGCATATTTACATGATGTCAAAACTAATATGTGTCGTATATCACAATATACCATCGGCAACTTTTCAATCATCGAAACATAACACAACCAAATCGATGGTGGGGCTTTTTCCTTTAGCTCCACACCACGATCAATTACAATATATACATCATATACATTTAATGCAAACGGGGTCAAAACCGGGGTGTTACAAGGAGGGGAACGTAATGCCCCCATTTTATCCCCTAGAAGATATTGGCTTGATATGTGAATATGTAAAGATGTGATGTATGTTTCATAGAGTGGAGCTCAAGGCCAAGAACCCACTAGTGAATGCCTAGAATAATAAATGAAGGTAAATTATGTTTGATATACCATGTGCTAGTAAGCCATGGAATATGGAAAAGTATGTAAATATTTACAATAATCATAAAATGTCCAAAGGTTGGCTATGCTGGAGCAACATGAACTATGGGGGTTATGTGTATCCATCAGGGGGAGGTGATGGGTTGTGGGATTGAACCCATTGTTTCCAAGTATCAACTTGACTACCCACATTGACTTTACTTGATGGAATTTATTCCTATTGTAAGAAAGAAACTGAAAAAATCATCCCACTGATTAATGAGGTATGGAAAAATGCATAAATGCATATGGTAGGTTATGGGATTTTTTACTTGTCCCATAAGTCATTTTTTTGCATGGGAATTTGTCCCCCATATTCCCCATTCCATTATGGAAAAACCAGACAGTAATTATGAGCTTGCTATGCATTCCAAGCTATAATTAGAAAAACCAAAAATCGCAACTTGGAAAGAAGATGCATTTTGAAGTGCAAAAATCAATGAGAAATTCATGTGGGAAGTGAAAATTGGTGGCGAATCCATAGATATAAACCCTAGGGTGAATTTGAGAGTGCCATGATCCCGGGAATTCATGGGAGAACTTAGTTTTGAAGGCTCGAAAGTTGAAATATGTTCCTGAGAGTTACATGGTCAAAAATTGGGAAAAATACAAAGAGTGGATTGAAGTGAGAGAGAGATCAAGGGTTGGATTTCTTGGTAAACCCAACGAAGGCACAATATCTATTGGTTTAGAAGTCGATACTAACCATACCTACCTAGGTCAATGCTGAGGGAATGGGTGTCCAAAGTACTGTGTAGAAGAAAAGGGGACATTACTTAGGATGAGAGTGGAGGTGATGGGGGTGCTTGAACTGTTTGAATTCTAATTGATATTCATGTAGCTCTATGGTTGAGATCATTGGATTAGCAAACTCCTTCCCTTCCTCCCTACTTTCTTGATATACCCAACTTTGTGTTGCCTTAGCATGGGTAAGTATCTGTATGGCTTTGAGTGAGATTGAGTAGTTCATCCCTATTGGATATCATCTCCTAGCTCGATGGTGGTCTCTGAGTGCTAAAATTATATAGGCTAGGAAAATACCTATGGTTGGGTGGAATGTTGCATCCACATAGCCAATTTCTTGGACAACTTCAATGAAGATAAGTGTTTATTGTTGTCTTTTATTATGCCTAATTTATGTGTTATGAATGTTTATTTATTCATGTCAATTTAAATTAAATGGTTAGCTTCAATTATTCAGTTATATTCATGTGAATGGTATGGAAAGAAATTAATTTTTGTGTGTTTCATTGTTGTTATGCTTGTGATGAACATGATGGTAATTGCATGTTGTGTGTTTGCATTATTAGATTTAATTTTGATCTGTATGTTTATTATGATTTACACATTCATTTAGATGTTAAGAATTTAATAATTTGGCTAGGGGGGTGAGATATAACACCCTTTAGAGTGTTCATGTTCCCTTCATGGGTTGGATTGATGGGAGGGGATGTGACACTAAGGTCTTTCCATGGTGCAGTCGATACGGGAAAAGGTGTATACAGTCCCATATTTTGACTTCCTCCTTTGGCAAGTTGGCATACTTGACACTGTCAAATCCATTTATTCACATATATCGACATCCCTAGCCAGTAGTACTTCTCTCTAACCAATGCTTTGGTCTTGTCGATTCCAAAGTGACCGACTAATCCTCCACTATGAATCTCCCTGATCAAATTCTCCCGCATTGATCCTCTCAGGAAGCATAACCGATGTCCTTTGAACAGGTACCCTTCTTATATGAAGTAATCCAGGTATAAAGTTCTTTCGACACTCAATGGTTCCTTCGATGCCTTCCATGCATCAACAAAATATTCATCGACTTCATAGTTGGTCTCACTAGTAGAAAAATAGGTGATAAATGACTAGAAAACTAAAAATGTTGATCACCAAGTGAAATAAATTACTAAACCACCAAAACATTTGGTCACCACAGTGTTTTTAAGTGAAATGTGACCAAATTTTATCAATTTTAAGTAATCACAACTAAAAATGACTAATTTAGCCATTGGATAAAAATATGACTAATTTAATCATGGGATACAAAATATGACTAAACAATCTAATTTAATAATTATATAAGATATCTATTGTTAAAAATTATGAAATTATAATAATTATATATAGATATTCTTTTGTTTGTGGCATATAAGAAAATATTTGATAATGACATCGTATTTACTTATTAAACAATTGACTAGTCATATTTTTTATGGCATGACTAAATTAGTCATTTTTAGTTATGATCACTTAATTTAGTCATTTTATTATGCAATGTTAAAATTTAGGAAATTTTAAAACTTTATTATCAAAATTACAATTTTTCATTGTTCAAAATGGATAATTCTCTTTTCTTCGATAGGATCTAATTCAGATGTTGTTTTTATTTTCTAATTTTAATCCCCGATCACAATTTTCTTGAGCATTGTTAATCACTAGTATCAAAAATGCGTAAACAAATGAGACCCATTAAACTTTGTCACAAGGCCAGTCTATCTATACTTTTGTATCCATGGCGAGGCGCTTATCATGTCCATAGCTTGCTTCACTATTTTTTCTTCCATATGCCCCCTTCGACACACTTGTCAAGTTTCATCTTATGTGTCAACATGTGTCATGTTGAGTTGTGCAATGGATTTAGTCATTTCTCACTATAAGAATCATCATGTGATGATTGTTATACCAGTCATGCTAGTCACATCCATGTTTCATTGGATGGAACTAATCACAATTTTACCCTTTCGATATTCTGTCAAAGATTCGGAAAGCACATGTATGTTGATTCATGATCACTAAAAATGGTTAACTTATCATCCTCCATTAATTTCCAAGCCGCAAATGTGTTCCATGATTGTCACTTTGTCTAAGCTCCAAATGTTGAAAAATCCTCCTTGGTTATCTCCCTACATTTGAATGTGTCAATGACCCCTATTTCAAGATAAAAATGTTTCCCTCCTTCGACATAGTGTGGTCAAGCCTAGGCTTGTATTAAATAAGCAAAATAACTGAATTAATGCATTCAAAATAACTATTATCAAAAACTAATATTAATATAATATATTTTTAATACATTTTAATATTAATATGCTTTTAATAATAAGAAGAAGAAGATTATGTTTTAATATTAATATAATATTAGTATAAGTATTAATATGTTTACAATATAAATATCAATGCTAATATTAAGATTAATAGAAATATTAATATGTTTTTGAATATTAATACATAATATCTTTTAAAAATTATATTATAAATAATATAATAATATTATTTCATTTTGAAAAAATTAAATTTACAAGGTGGGAGAAAAAAAATTGAGGTTTTTGGGAGTTTTTAATTTGGGGCTTTTTGGACTTTCTAAATTGGGGCTTTTTGAGGTTTTTTAAACTAGGCATTTTGGGGATTTTTAAATCAGGGCTATTTGATCACAGAACATTCTAGATATATCGTCAAAATAGAAAAATACTCTGCTAATTGCTAGCTCTTTTTGGTCTCAAACGATCGATGTGAATTGGCACTTGAATTGTTTTTTATCTAATGCAGGTTTGGTTGATCCATATTTGTTTTTTCTCTAAGAAACACTGAAAAATGTTTGGGACTGAGTTCATGGGGCTCTTATTGACCCATCTATGGTTGTCCAGATGGGTCATTTGTGTTCATTTAATTGATTCGGCCTCTAGTGGATCTCCCTAGGTTGTTGGTCTAGGTCCAAACAAAAAGGTGTTCTCGTAGGCAACGATAAATAGTCAAGTTCTGAGTGCCTACTCGCTGCATATTTTAAGGTATTTATTTTCCCTTCACTTCTCCAATGTGTGGATTTTATACTACTATACGAGTTGTAATTTACAACAAAATAAAATGATCTTAAAGTGTACCTTAAAGTCATTTCCCATAAAAGGAACCTCCCACTGCTATGAATATCCCATCCTTCACTTACCATCGATTTTTTTCCTCGGGTGCTTCATGTATGAAGGACTGCATGCAACTTTGTAATACCTCCATTTTAACCTTTAAAATGTATTGTCTTGATATGTTAATATTGTAAATATGTGATCTATGGTTCATAGTGTGGAGCTCAAGGCCAAGACCCCACTAGTGAATGCCTAGAATTATAAAGGAAACTATTTTATATTTTGTGAATGATGAGCTAGCAAGCCATGGAAAAATGTTGTAAGTATTTACAATAATAGTAAAATGTCCAAAGTCTAGCTATGGTGGAGAAACGTGAATGATGGTTATATGTGTATCCACTAGAGAGAGGTGAGAGATTGAGATATTAAACCCATTGTTTCCAAATGTCACCATGAGAACCCACCTTGACTTTTCTTGCTAGAATTTATTTCTATTGTAAGGAAGCATCTGAGAAAATCATCCAATGAATTAATGAGGGATGGGAAAACCCATAAATTTGTATGACAGGTTGTGGGCTCAGTTTAATTGACCCATAAGTCATATTCCTCATGAAAATTTAATTTTCATCTTCCCCATTCCATTTTCGAAAAACCATGGAGTAATTCGGAGCTCATTATGAATTCCTAACTATGTAAAAACCAAATATCGCAATTTGTAAAGAAGCCATGATTTTATGTGCAAAAAATGCCCAAAAATTTCATGTGGAAAGTGAAATTTGATGGGGAATCCATAGATATAAACCCCAAGGAGAATTTGAGAGTGCAAAAAGCCCCAAAATTCATGGGAGAACCTAGTTTTGAAGGCCCAAAAGTTGAAATCCATGATTGAGAATTATCTGGTCAAAAATTGGGAGAAATCCAAGAGTGGATCGAAGTGGAAGAGAGATCAGAGGTAAAAATTGAATGGTAGAGGCATCAAAGTCACAAATATATATTGGTTCAGTAATCGGGACCACTCATACCTTCCCAAGTCAGTGCTAAGGGAAGGGACACCCAAGGGACTATGTAGAAAAGAAGAGGACCTTACTAAGGATGACATTGGAGGTGATGGGGGTGCTCATACTATTTGAATCCAAATTGAGATGCTTGTAGCTTTGTGGTTTATCTCATTGTCTTAGCAAATTCTTTCCCTTCCTCCCTACTTGCTTGATATACCCAACTATGTGTTGGCTTAGCCTAAGTGATTGTGCTCGTGGCGACTAGTGAGATTGAGTAGTTCCTCCTTAGTGGAAACATAGCCCCAACTTTGGGGTGTTCTCTAAGTGTTGAAAGAATATAGGTTGGGAAGAGACCTACGGTTGGGTGGAATGTTGCAACCACATAGCCAGTTGCTTGGATAGCTTCAATCAAGACAAGTGTTTTTATTGTCTTTAATTTTGTCTAATTCATTTGTTATAAATGACTATTTATTTGTGTTAAAGTGAATGAAATTATCCAACTTGAATTATTCAATTATCTACCTATGCATAGCATGAGAATGAGATTAATTATATGTGTGCTTGTTTTATTATTATGCCTGTGACAAAAATGTTGTGTATGCAAAGAGAATTTATCTTCCTCTGTGTAATTTATATTCTTTGCACACCCATTTAAATGATGGTGAATTTCATAATAGGGAATTGCAGGAGAAATTTATCCTCCCCTATAGCATTCATGTTCCCTTTGTGGTTGGATTGATGGGTGGGGACATGCAGAGTGGTATCAGAGCAATAGAAATTATCATAGTTCCATTCTAAGGAGTTCCTTGTTTCCTCTAAAGGCCACCAAGATGACTGGGGACATGACAAAATTTCCATGACATAGTAGAATCTGTGGTAAATTAAAAGGGTGAAAAAGGTAAAATGCAATTATTGCGAAGGAAAATCCTAGTTGGTTGCTCACTTCTTCAATTACCTTCAAACTTTGAGACTTACTTGAGGATAAAATGAGTATTTCCATTAAAGATGGGCTTGTCAGTTCATAGCATGGGCTTGAGGGGTCATTTGTAGTGGATGCCTATGGCTGGGTAGTAAATCATTATGTCCTATCTATCCATACATTAAGTGATTTCTACATATGAGTGTTTATTTTTTACTTACCTTAAATTTAATAGTGTGGATGTAATTAATTTTGTGTTTAATTGTAACTAGTTTCAAATGTCGAGTTAATAGCATACACTATAAATGTTGGCAAGTAAATCAAATTGTTGTGTGTATGTCATTTTATTCCCCATAAATAGGGAATGCATTCCTAGAGACTACATATTTTATTCCCATTCCTCAATGTCAAACCTTAAGTTAGTGAAGATGGGACTTGGTATTACATTGGATCTCTCCTCAAGAGTTGCAATAACATTGTTTGTCCTTCTAGAGACCTCTATTATCTACCAACTTATGATGCTAAAAAAAGGAAATGGTAGTGTCCCATCTTGATTGATACAGTTCTATGACACCTGAGGAGGGTTATTTTTCCTGGTTTATGCATGTTATACTTATATGTTATGGACCTGGCTAGGGCACGTGACTGGTAAACACACACACACACAAACACTAGACCGATTTTGATTAAGTATATGTTATATGAATGTTTCATTTTCTGCAACCACTTAATGACATGGATTAGGATAAATGATTGTCATATGGATGACCATTAGTGCGTGGAACAAATTCTGACTATGATCTTGTCGATGATACATGTTTTATATGATTATGTATGCTTAACCTTGTAATGAGAAAGATGGTAGGAAATTTAGTTACTTGCTGACAAGGATGCTCAGATCATAAATGACCGTGGAGGTCATTAATACATTTGGGTAAAATGTGCTTAAGTTAGATTAATTTTTAATTTTACTTGATTCTTTTAATATATGATCTTATGTTGTGTGCAGGTCTCGAGAAAATACATTTCCAACGAACCATCAAATGGGTATGATCTCACAACTAGTACCTTGAGATGAAGTGTGCAGCTTCAATGCAGAATATATGAGAAGCCACGAAAGTTAAAGCGCAGATTCATAAGTCCATGGAAGACCAAGACATGAAATCTTGGATCTATGGAATAGATCAGGGTGTGGAGTCCTAGATATATTAAGGCGTGGAGTCCTAAGTATAGGAAAAAGGGCATGGATTTCTGATAATTTTGGGGGAATGCAATAGGGGTGTGGAATCCATATTCTATAGGAGAAAAACACCACTCAAAGCAATCAATCAACCAAGTAAGCTAACCTAGGATAATCCTTGAGTTAATTAACCCCAAAGTTACACACTTTTGATGGACCTTTTAAGTTTAATAATTTTTAAATATAAAAATATGAAATATTTAAATATGGGTAGTTAAAAATATGAAATTACCTAAGAAGGATACATTGGGGTGGTGAATATTAACTAGTTAAGAAAATAAATAATTAGGGGAAAATGGAAAAGGTGACACCTCATAGGAGTTAATCAATAATCGATAATATTTGATTTAATTAAGTAATTTATAATTTCATGAAGGGATGAGGTGGAATTCCTCTCAAAGGTTATAAATAGAGAAATATCCCATGGTTTTGGGGGGGAGACCCACATAGTACCCAGATACTGTCGGAATGGCTCTGGGATTTTAGAATTAGATATCTAGGTTATCTTGTTTGGTTGACGAAAGTTTGAGTGGTGTTTGAAGGAAGAGGGAATTCTTCTTCATTTTTTATGTAACCCATCTAATACTGCATTCAGGAATGGTTTGTGAGCTCATACAACTCGAGGGTTCCAGGGGAAGAAGTTATCCCTGGATAAGGCTAGGTGTGAAACCGATTGGTCCAACAAAGTTCTCAATGTTTGGAGCGTAGGAAGGAAGCATTTGATTTGTGGATGAAATTTTGTTCAGGTATGATTTCGATATTTGGTATATATATTGAATTGGATTTTATAGTTGTCTTAATAGCTTAGAATGTCTTAGAAATTTTTAAATAGAATGTTGATGGAAATAAGAATTTAATTACATATACAAAACCCGTTTTGAAATTGTATGTAGATGGCTAATTAATCCAAATTGTATTTAGATGGATAATTAATCCAAAAGTATAGTTTATGTTACTAGAAAAAAAAGATTCTTATATTTAGAGGTTGCTAAGAAAAATGGTCAAGAAGAAAAGAAGAAATGTTCTGGAACTCTTCTTTTTTTTTGTCTATTTATTGAACCCTTATTTCTTAATTCTATAGGTTTTTACAAGGAAAAAGAGTACATAATTTAGGAATAGTTCATTATTCATAAAGAATTTATAGAGAAGTTTTCAAGCAACATGTTTTACCGAATGCATGAATGAATTGTTATAGATATTGTAAAGCAAATAGTAATGTTTGCACATATTTAGTGGAATTTGAGCTAGTTTGGTGAAAATGTAAATAATGGGATTGAAGTTTTCATTTAGAATAAATTCAATGTATTTGTAACCCCTACTTTGATTTCAATAGGATCAGTGGGTTGTTTTCTAGGTCGAATATGGTATTTGTAACCCTTATTTTGATTTCAATTAAAGTGGTTTGCAAAATCAGTGGGTTGTTTTTCTAGGACGAAATATGATTTGTGGTTCGATTTGAGGTTGTAAAAATTTATGTGATTTTATTTATTGAATTTGGCTAGTAAAATTATGCATGCTAACTATTTGTTAAATTTCCTCAATGGCTATAGGTTACTTGTTGTTAAGTGGGTGTAGAAATTTATATGATTTTACTTATTGAGTTGTGTTAGTAAAATTATGCAAGCTAACTATTTGTTAAATAAACTCAATGGTTGTAGGATACTTTAAAATTGCCTCAATGCTTGTAATTTACTTGTTCTTAAGTGGTTGTAAATTTTTTTGTGAATTTACTCATTGAGTTGTGTTAATAAATTAAGTTGTTGCATATATGCATGATAACTAATTGTATGAGTTATTCACCCAAGTGTTGGTAAAAATGATTCATTGAAATGATTGATGGTGAAGTATATGAATGAGTAAATATAATTAATTTTCATTTATTAAAGGTTGAATGTGTCAGCACTGTATGTAGGTAGTGATTTCTAAGTGTTCAACATATTTCCTCAATCTGTTTATTAGTTATTTAAAACTATTTGTCAAGTGTTTCACAAAAGTTGTGAATGATAAAGCATTGCTTATAAGGAGAAGATGTGCACTATCTACCTTAATTGTGAAAATAATGAAGGAATGCTCTAGAGTAATAATGGTAAAAGGTTTAATATTTATCTATAATAAATTAGAAATTTGTGGCATAGATGTTAGGGAGTTTGATATGTCACATGTTCAAAGATTTTAAACATAGAAACAAAATGTTTGATGAATGTAGAGTTGAGAAAAGACAAATTATTATGATCTTATTGTTTTTAGCATGTAGTAAATTTCAGAGAGGTAGACCATTGTTCTTAATAAATTGAAATTACTTGTCATCTAAAATTGTTATTGGTGTTATGTCAAACAAGTTTTATTGATGTGCGTTATGAGCATAAGTACTTATTAAAAACTTAAACAAATCATGGAGGTGTAGAAGTGAAGTAGTTAAATTAAGTAGATGGTGTGATGAAGTGGTTGAGTATTCCAATAGAGATATTGGCCTATTTACTAAAGTGTTTGACTAAATCCTTCAATCAATGGAAGAGGTTAATCAATGATATATTCCTCCCAAATTGTGAGAAAATATATCCTTAGGCTTAGTCTTATAAAAATTTGTGTTTCTTAATTATTATACTAATTCTGTGTTATGGAATTAATTAAATGAGCAAGTCCTAATATAGGCTTCATGGTATTATAATAACCTTAAATCCTATATGAATACTACTTTGGTATGACAGATGAGCTAGTCATAATGATTATAGTAATAAAGAAAAACATATTTTGAGTTTAACTTCTTGATGTTTTGGTTGCTGGTAAGGTGATACCTTAAAGCAACTAAAAAACACCATATCTATCTTCAAATCCATTATATGAAATGCAGTGAGGCGATCTCTGGAATCCAAATACCTAGCTTATGACCTAAAGGATAAGTTATGCTTCTACAACTGTTATTGAACCGACTAGTTAGATATATAAATGAAAGAAGAAAAAAATAGTAAATGATGGATTGAATCCTCTACTATCCATCCTTCAATCTAAGGGAGGAGTTTAATCAATGATACATTCTTCCCAAATTGTGAGAAAATATATCCTTAGGCTTGGCCTTATAAAAATTTGTATTGCTTAATTATTATATCAATTTTGTGTTATGAAATTAATGAAATGAGCAAGTCATAATATAGGCTTCATGGCATTATGATAACCTTAAATCCTATATGAATATGATTTTGGTATGACATATGAGCTACTCAGAATAATTATAGTAATAAAAAAATCATATTTTGAGTTTAACTTCTTTATGGTTTGGTAGCTAGTAAGGTGAGGCCTTATACCAACTAAACAACACCATGTCTATCTTCAAATCCATTCTGTGAAATGCAGTGAGGAAATATCTGGAATCCAAATACCTAGCTTATGATCGAAAGGATAGGTTATGCTTATGATATGAATTCAACAATGCTCCTAGTACGCATTAGTGTACTGGTATTTGGTGCTATGACGTGAATCAATCGTACCATGATCTCATTATTTATTGTTAATAAATTTAAATAAACCGTAGTTCATCCCATTCATGTAAGTGCACCATTTCTATGGATTTTACTTGATATAGATGCACCACCTCTGGAAAATTAAAAAAATTCACTATATATTAAAAATCATAATTAAAAGGTGCTCATAGTGCATGTCAGTTCACTGATGTTTGGTGCTCTGATGTGCAATACGTGCACAGTGAAATAACTTTTGGAAATGCCCCAGTGAATTTGTATCCACGTGCACCAACTTGCTAAAAAAATTAAATTTATTGAAATATTCACGGTACGTTGTTTTATTAGAACACGTCATTGATAGTGCATTAACATATTAGAGCACACAGGTGGCAATGTGTTAATGTTATATTGGCGCACCGTTTGTCATTTTTTGGAAAATTTTAATATTGGATTTTAGTAGATATAATTTGTTAGTGATTGAGAAAAATATGAAGAAAATTGAACTTTAAAAATTTAACCTATAATAACAATGCACATAAATCTCATCAATAATCCAAAGACATAAATCGAACCATAGAACACGGGATATACCCTAGGAAAACCCTCTACTGATTCAGAGGATTAAAAACCCAGCAAACGATCTTAGAGTATGACTGATAAGTAGCAAAGAATGATTACAACACAATAGAAGATTGATTTCACCGAGAGCACCAGAGAGAGGAGATCTAATGGAACACCGTATCTAACTTTCCAAGTGCATAGCACTGTAATAACAAGTCAAATTAGTTTTTACAACAAAAATAGAATGGTTGCATGTAGCAACAACTTGTTAACACTTAGAACACTGATCCATCTTTAATCATGCACCCCATACTGATCTGGTGTCAAGATGGCACTCCATAATTATCTTCCACGTGAAGCTATGCACCTTCCATTAATTAACTAACTCTAACTGAGTAGTTAACTAATTTGAACTAAATGTAACTGAGTTGAACTGAATGTAAGTGAGTTGAACTGAATGTAACTGAATAGAACTGAATGTAACTAAAAAGTAACTAAATGTAACTGAATGTAACCGAACAGAACTAGTGCTTCTCCATCAGTGTTTATTTCCAACAATCACTTGCATAAATTAAGGATATGATTGCTTAATTAACTGAATTTGTTTACCATAACTAATACTCAACTGATATCTAATCAATTCGATTTTGCTTGGTGGAAACCTATGCAATTCGAGTTATCTCTCTTTCTTTGTGCTTATATTAAATATCTCTACATGGTGCATATGTGTTTTCATTAAATAATCATCTTTATCATATCATACTCATAAGATCATTTCCAAACCTATGATCATATGTATTTCCCTGGGTCATATAGTCACATGCTAGAGTAAATCACTCTAGGGGTAGCTAATCCCTAAAGGAGATTTGTAGCACCTGTTGACCGTGACTAGCCATGCATCACATAGTATATCTACTTTACATAGTAAAGTACACCACCTCACAACATGAGGATATTCGTAGGGCTACACAAACCTACTTTCCACCTCAATCATATGAGGATGTTTGTAGGGATACACAAGCCTACTGTCCACCTCAATCATATGAGGATATTCATAGGACTACACAAGCCTACTGCATAACCACCTCAATCATATGAGGATATTCGTATGGCTACACAAGCCTATTGTCCACCTCAATCATATGAGGATATTCGCAGGACTACACAAGCCTACTATCCACCTCAATCATATGAGGATATCAGTAGGACTACACAAGCCTACTGCATCACCACCTCAATCATATGAGGATATTCATAGGACTACACAAGCCTATTGTCTTGATATTATTCACAAGAATTTACAACATCACCACCTCAATCAGATGAGGATATTTGTAGGAATACACAATTCTACTTTCTTGCTATTACTTACAAGAATGGATAATGACTCTTGATGCTGTAATCTAAACACTCCCTCTCAGCGAGGGTGACATTCTCTGTCAGACCAGGATTATCTCGGAAGTGTTTAAACTTCATCACAAATAGATACTTGTCACAAATTTGCAATCTTCTCATCAGTACCTACATACTAGAACTCGTGACCATGAATTCAATGAAGTAAAACTTCATCTCGAATGTGTTTGATCATAAACACATACAGGGTTTTCGAGAAAGCTTGACTATTAACACCTAATGACTGTAGGCTCAAGTCTTTCACCCTAGTAGGTAGCATCCCACGCTACACTACTCCTCAGTATGTAGCACTATCCGCAAAAACACATTTTGATTTTGTAGTACTCTCATACATACATTTTTCTTTTATGGTACTAGCCGTAATACACTTAGCTTTTGAAGTACTAGACTTAAATTACATCGCTTATCTTAGGCTAAAAATAATAGGTCTGCCATGTATCAAATAAAATAAATATCCTATTCTAATGTACCTCAAAGGTACTCAAACATATGCTTAGTAGTAAGCATAAAACATAACAAATATGCTCAAAGACCAACCAACTACTTACGCAAAGTAGCATCATCTGGATCCAATCCAGAATAAAGTTTCTCTAAACTAGAAACCATGGATTTTTTTAAATCCATCACATACAACATTATACAACAAATGTGTAATAACATGTAGAAAGAAATACTTATATTTTCTTTCATTCTTCAACATTTGTTGACTTCTTGAATCTTCTATTATCTGGAAAAGTTCTTTGTGAGCATGTCATTCTCTGCAATTTTCTTCAAGTCACGGTCACTTTCTCAGTGATCCTTCTCTTTATATTTGCAGCACCCCAACTACCTCTCCGAGAGGTTGTAACTATTCTCTAACAGTCCATACTATAAATAGTATCTGATAATTTTGACCATGTCTCTTCTGAGAATCCACAAGCGAGTCACAACCCTCAAATTCCTAAGTCATGTACGATGACTAACTGGTGAGGACTTTATCTGATGTCACCCATGAAGACACATCAATACTCCCTCTTCAAATAGAGGAGTTATTATGTACTATACCAAGCTTGTCCCAGACAGAAGCTTAGTAAGAATGTTGGCAATGTTGCTCATATATGGATATGTACCATGTCTTGAATATAACTAACTAGAACTCTCAAAATCTTTACTACTTTTCAACATGCTCTATCTAGAGCAACACATGTGATATTCCTCGATCACTATATTAGTCATATTTCATATAGATTTAAAAATCTCTTTTACTGATCAAGACATATATGAGTCCACATACACTTGTACCAAGTAGGTACCACAACACATGCTTTGTACATGTCTATGTACAAACTACAAGGTACATAACAGATCTTGGGACCTGTGACTAACCAAATACATCTCAACTGACTTGAGATCCTCCAAATATGAAATAAGAATTATAAAATTTCATATTTGCCTTCATATGTGTGGCCATGGATTTGTAGTCCATCATCCTGAAACTCTTCAGGCTCTTTTACTGCACCTTTAACCAAGAATTTTTTCTTCTTCTAGTGACTGCCACACCACTAATCATAAGAATCATAATAATATTCTTGAATACAGTTCTCAGCTTCCTTATGAATATGAGCATCATGCATATCTCCTTTTTACGAGAGGTACATCAACCAGTTTACACTGGTTCTTCAGGAGCTAGTGATACTAGCAAATCCCTCTCACCATGTAAATGTGAGAATCATAATATGGGTTCTCCATCATGGAGACTTATGCTCATCTATATATGAATCTCTTTATTTGACACATTAATTTAAATAATATAGAATATCTTCAGGAGTCTTCACATCTATCAGAATATAATTAAGCCATCTATTTTGTCTGCTTCCCAAGAGACATAGGAACCTCTCGAACTGTTCTCTTCCAAGATCAGCCATTAGAATGACTCCACATTCATGTCCTTCTTTACTTGTAGGTAATGGCATATTAATTTTCCCTGCAAGACAAATTATTCTCATGGTTAGAACCATTTCATACTCATGAATTTTATTCACATGAAATACTTTCAATAACTGATAAATATTTACGTAGTTATGTACAAATATTGACCAACCGATTTATCATAACCCATTATAATCTTATGTACTGATATGCAACCCTATATGAGTCCAAAAAATTCATTTTATGAAAGAAATATATAGTCCCGTGTTCATATCTCATGAGGTAAGCATGAAGCCCTCTATCTAGCCAATCATGTAGTCTTATGTTCACAGTTCATGAAACAATCATGCTTCCCTAAATCTCATGTCTTATTAATCATGTTTTCAACCTTGTATCATTTCTACATAAGTCTTATATCAGTCTTTATATCATCTCGCAAAATTTGGACTCATGAGATTGATAACATTCCAATAAAGATAGGAACAACAATGTATATGCTAAACACAATTCCAAGTCCATGAATATAGATTGTAATAAAACATAATCTGATTTTATAAAAGCATATGATATTTAAATAATCATGCAGCCCAACATTCATATCTCATGAATCAATCATGCATCCCAACATTCATATATCATGAATCAATCATGCATCTCTATATTTATGAAACAAGCATGCAACTCTATATTCAAATCTTTATGAAACAATAATGCATCCTTTATATTCATAATCATGCATGCTCTATATTCATATTTTATAAAATAATCATGCATGCTCTATATTCATATCTTATGAGCAATCATGCATCCTCTATATTCATATTTTATAAAATAATCATGCATGCTCTATATTCATATCTTATGAACAATCATGCATTCTCTATATGACTGTAATGAAAACATTCAAAAGCATATAGATCTAAAGAGCGTATAATAAAAAATTTGGGTACTTATCTTTTTAGTGTTTTTCATGCTCCCTCTTGATCTATGCTTCCTTGTGGAGATTACTATAGTCCCTCGGTCTTGATCTCTTTGCAAATTTGAGTGCAAGCAGGAGGTATCAAATCTCTGCATGGTGAAACTGGATCCCATGCACCCTGAAGTGAATGTTTTTTTTCAAAGAAAAATGTCTTCCAACGATCATCCTATGCTTTGGATGAGATCTCAACTCTATGAGGCTCTCATTATACACAAGATTCATTGAATAATGATAATATCCAACTTACATCTCTTGGGGTTGTTCCATCAATTTGCCCACTTTGGGAAAACGGCCATAACATGAATTATGAGAATTTCATCTTCAAATACCTGATCGTATCTTTCACACAGTTGCGTATTTCTGAAATATTTCATGCTTGAGCTAAATCGGCCCATTTCGAAAGTGGGTTTTCAACCGTTTTGTCTGATTCCTCACGGAGTGATCAAAACGTCTCCACAAAATTTGTCTCCTGAAAAGTGACGAAAATAGTGCATGTTGACTTGCTCTTTAATTTGCCCTGCATAAAGAGACCTCACTCACTGAGGTCAAGTAAACATCTAGATCATTCTCCTAAATAATGATTCACACTCTTGCTTCAATTTGGAAGTATATTCAAACTGGTCTTCCGGCTAGATGGAGATCGATGCCATGGCTTCAAGCTCTTTCCTCAATACTTCTCAAGATCACGTAGGCTTTAGTTTCTTGCGCAAACTAAGCTCTTGCATGCCCTTGCTCTAATACCATGTTAGTGATTGAAGAAATATGAAGAAACTTGAACTTTAAAACTTTAACCCATAATAACAGTGCATATAAATCTCATCAATAATTGAAAGACATAAATCAAAAATTAGAACATAGGATATACCTTGGGAAAACCCTATACTGATTCAGGGGATAAAAAAACCCAGCAAGCGATCTTAGAGTATGATTGATAAGTAGCAGAGAATGATTACAACATAATAGCAGATTGATTTCATTGAGAGCACCAGAGAGTGGAGATCTAATGGAACACCGTATCTAACTTGCCAAGTGCATAGCACTTTAATAACAAGTCAAATTATGTTTTACAACAAAAATAGAATGGTTGCATGTAGCAAAAACTTGTTAACACTTAGAACAATGATCCATCTTTAATCATGCACCCCATACTAATCTGGTGTCAAGCTGTCACTCCATGATTATCTTCCACATGAAGATATGTGCCTTCCATTAATTAACTAACTCTAACTGAGTAGTTAACTGAGTTGAACTAAATGTAATTGAGATGAACTGAATGTAACTAAACAGAACTGAATGTAATTGAATGTAACTGAACAGTAACTGAATGTAACCGAATAGAATTAGTGCTTCTCCATCAATGTTTATTTCCAACAATCACTTACATAAATTAAGGAGTTGATTCCTTAATTAACTGAACTTGTTTACCATAACTAATACTCAACTAATATCTAATCAATTTGAGTTTACTTGGTGGAAACATATGCAATTCAAGTTCTCTCTCTTTCTTTGTGCTTATATGAAATATCTCTGCATGGTCCATATGTGTTTTCATTAAATAATCATATTTATCATTATCATACTCATAAGATCATTTCCAAACCTATGATCATATCTATTGCCCCTATTCATATAGTCACATGCTAAAGTAAATCACTCTAGGGGTAGATAATCCCTAAAGGAGATTTGTAGCACCTGTTGACCATGACTAGCCATGCATCACATAGTGTATCTACTTTACATAGTAAAGTACACCACCTCACAACATGAGGATATTCGTAGGACTACACAAGCCTATTGTCCACCTCAATCATATGAGGATATTCGTAGGGCTACACAAGCCTACTGTCCACCTCAATCATATGAGGATATTCATAGGGCTACAAAATCCTATTTTCCACCTCAATCATATGAGTATATTTGTAGGACTACACAAGCCTACTGCATCACCACCTCAATCATATAAGGATATTCGTAGGTATACACAAACCTACTGTCCACCTCAATCATATGAGGATATTCGTAGGACTACACAAGCCTATTGCATCACCACCTCAATCATATGAGGATATTCGTAGGACTACACAAGCATATTGTCTTGATATTACTCACAAGACTTTAAAACATCACCACCTCAATCAAATGAGGATATTTTTAGGACTACACAAGTCTACTGTCTTGTTATTACTAACAAGACTGGAGAATGACTCCTAATGCTATAATCTCAACATAATTCTCATATAATTATTTTATATGTATTCTTTTGAGACTAATTGATGTTATAAGTGAAACAGAGATGTGAGCACCACCAGGCTAGGTAGAAGCACAAATCCCATGTTGATCAGTACAAATTCAGCCACAATTCAGCAGAGAGTGGGAGGCGAGGGAGAGGGAGAGATATTTCTACCCTTGTCCCATTACTCCTCAAACAAGACACCTATTGATATTTGTCATCCTCCTCAAGTTCTATGAGGAGCCGAAATCACTCAAGGGGAATAATACATTCCTCACCCAATTGATCAAACACTAGGATCATCATAGGCAGTTATTTCGAGTTGGTCATGATCAGTGGCTCTAACCCACTGAGGACATGTATTTTATCATTGCGATCTATAGGAGGGGTGAGGAATTTTCTCAATTCCCTTAGTTCACTGCTGGATTTGTGGAAGTGACTCACCTAGTATGCATTCAGAGACACGTTGATCCCAACATCATCGACCTTGCTCAGTTTCAGGTCATCGATGGGCATATTTCCATTGTTTCTTTTGTTAGAGAGGATGTGAGGTGCCTTTATTTTTTGGTGACAACCATCACACATCACATTAGTGATGAGTAGCGCATTAGATTCCCTCTATTATATTATTTTGATTCTTTATTGTAGGCACTTAGATGCGTTAAGTGGTATGCTAATTTTTTACAACAATTTTGTTATGCTTTTAGTTGATATCGTGCTTGTATTGGTGGGATGGAAATATTCCCTTTCGGTTCAGAGTTAATTTGTCTATTTTTTAAAATATTTTTTGCTACAAATCCATCTTTTGGATGACTCCCTTGTAGTTCAATGACAGATGTGCGTATGCAAATGTGAGGGAAGATGATTCCCAAGAGGGGGAAACCATACATTCTAGCTAGGATCACCATGGAGGTGCTCCAAATGTTAGGGAAAGAGGATGATCCTTGATTAGACATGGTTGACTTGGGTTGGAGAAGGTGTCTCAGCATATTATTTTAATTTATTTGTGTGTGTGTCTGTGTGTGTGTGTTTTTACTATAATTGCACCAGTGCATTTCTAAAAAACACGCACTAGGTCCACCAAAAATCATGTTGCACTGCGAGAAAAAACCATCAATAAAAAAAAAATTGAGATGTGTTGCATTTTTCTACAGTCGTCACGGTGCATTTTAGAATAATGAACACACTAGGGCGTGATGTTTTAACAAACTCACTATACTATATTTTATTAGAAAATAAAATAAATTATTATGTGTTTTCTAAAAAATCATGCCCCTAGACGTCTAATAGAAATAAACTCACCGAGTTATGTGTTATTAAAAAATAAATTATTTGTTTATTTTATTAAAAAACCCCTAACATTTTATGCAAAACCCTAAAGATGGTGTTTTATTTAATCAGAGGTGTACCAGTGCGTGTAATATAACAAAACACATCGGTTTGTATTCATTAAAAAATATTTTAAAACATTAATTTTATTTAAAAACCCAACGATGGTGCAATTATGTTTAACTATAACAGTGTGCCCGGCTGTCAGGCACACCGAAACAAGGTTTTATAAAAAATCATACCGCACCATCAAACTATTTTTTAGCCCTCTACAATGCATTTGATCCATCTGCACCAGTGTCATACATCACCCACGGGATACCCTACCACCAAAACATTCCCTATTGGTTGCTAATACATTTCCCATTCTTATTGGCTATTGACCTGAGTTAGATTTGTGTCAAACACTGGGAAGAAAATCAAATTCTCCATACATATCCAAGATGCTTCCTAATGTGTGGTTCAACAAGTAAATTAATTGTCACTTGAAAATTTAAATTTTTAGTGGAGTAATTTTTGAAATTGAGCCATTATCTGCCATAAAAAAAAATTGCTCAGTGTGTTCAAGCCGTTCAGCTTGCATTGGTCGTTGGTGCACTCTATAAATTGTTACAAGGTGCATCACTAGCGGGGCAAGCCAAATGGCTTGAATTCACCATGTAACCTATGAGTTACGCTTTCATAGCACACTACCAAAACATAAATTTTAGTTTATAAATTATAAACTAATTCTCGGTGTGTTCCGTACACCTAAAAGCACACCGGTCTATAGGTTCCCTTACATGTATATAACACACTAGTGAATGTTAATAAATAAAAAATGAAAATAAAATTATACAGTGCTTTTAGTTCATGTCAACACACCATTGGCGGTGCATTGATGTGATATAAAAGTAATGTCTTAGGAAATTTAAAATTTACAAACCTTTAGCAATCATAATCCAACAGTGCTTTTAGTGAACATAATCACACTAGTGTTTGGTGATCTGACATTCAGTAGGAGAACAACTGACACATTTCCCATCAGCCATAAAATGAAATAAAGAATTGTGCTTCTAGGTCATGTAAGCACACCGTTTACGATGCGTTAACTTGTAAATAATGTACCGACTCATACACTTTAAAATTTCTCATACCATGAAAAATATGAATTCAACAATGCTCCTAGTACACATTAGCGCACTGGTATTCGGTGCTCTAATGTGAATCAATCGCACCATGATCTCATTATTTATTATTAATCAATTTAAATAAACCGCAGTGCATCCCATTCATGTAAGCGCACCAATTCTAGGGATTCTACTTAATATAGATGCACCACCTCCCGAAAATTAAAAATTTTCACTATATATTAAAAATCATAATTAAATGATGCTCATAGTGCATGTCAGTGCATCGGTGTTCGATGCTCTGATGTGCAGCAGGCACACTATGAAAGAACTTTTGGAAATGCCCTGGTGCATTTGTATTCAGGCGCACCAGCTTGCTAAAAAACATATAGAAATATTCATGGTGCATTTTTTATTAGAACACGTCGTTGACCGTGCTTAACATATTAAAGCACACATCTGGCAATGTGTTAATGTTATATTGGCGCACGGTTTATCATTTTTTTGAAAAATTTTAATCTTTTATTTTAGTAGATATAATTCTCATATAATTATTTTATATATCTATGCTTGTGAAACTAATTGATGTTATGTGTGAAACAGAGACGTGAGCACCATGAGTCTAGGAAGCAACATAAAGCACATGTTGATCAGTACAATTTCAACAAAGAGTGGGATGCGAGAGAGAGGGAGAGATATTTATACCAGTGTCTCACTTAGTCTACATTCAGATATATGTTGATCCCAACATCATCGTCCCTGCTCAGTTTTAGGTCAGTGATAGGCATATTTCCATTGTTTCTTTTGTTAGAGAGGATGTGAGGTGCCTTTGTTTATTAGTGAGTACCATCACACATCACACCAGTAATGAGTAGCTCACTATATTCCCTCTACTATATTATGTATATTCTTTAGTGCAGGAACCTAAATGCGTTAAGTGGTATGCTATATTTTTACAACAGTTTTGGTATGCCCTTAGTTGATGCCATGCTTCTTTTGGAGGGATGGAAAACTTCCCTTTCGGTTCAAAGTTAATTTGTCTATTTTTTAAAAACAATTTGGCTACCAAGCCATCTTTTGACTAGCACCATCCTAGGTCGATGACATATGTGCAAATGCGCATGTGGGGGAAGATGATTCCCAAGAGAGGGAAACCAAACTTTCCAACCAAGAGCATCATGGAGGTGCTCCAACTGCTAGGAAATGAGGACGACCTTTGACTAAACATGGTTGGATTGGATTGCAGAGGGTGTCTCAACATCTTCTTCACCCAAGACAAGCCACCATATGATAGAGATAAATTTAGTGTTTTGTTTAAGTTAATCTAGTTCCATTTTATTCTCTTTATACTTAATGCAAATGAAATATATTTTAAATTTTTATATTAAATTCATGTTTAATGAAATTATCTCATTATTATTGTGTACTATATATTTTACAGATATCGGGACATTGGATGGCGATGTGTCACCTCCTCCAGCTTGGGATGAGGAGGAGATGGAGCTATATGATCATCTCGAGGTTCCCCACTTAGTTAGACCTAGCCTTCGATGCAAGATATATGAGAGGTTCTGACAGGACATCGTAAATAGGTTAGCTAGGTTATTAGCATATCGATGGGTTTATCTTGTACGGGTGAGGTAAATTGTGAGGGACCCTCACCTAATTAATATGTGGACAATGATTCCTCCTGACATGTGGATCTTGATGCAGAATGTTGTTGGTGTTTGTGATCGTTTAGATGTTATTCCTCATGGAAAGTCACCATCAAATGAGGGAATAGATCCTAGGCCTCCTAGACCACATCCTTCTCCATTAGCTGCTTCGATTGATGACTTAGCATCCACATCCCATGCGCATCCTCCTCATCCTCCTCCTCCTCCACCTTTGACATCTCATCCACCTCCTCCTCCTCCACCTTCGACATCTCATCCACCTCCTCCTCAACCATGTCCTCCTCCTCCACTTCCATCATCTCCTCTACTCCTACTCGAACAAACTATCATTCCTATTTCATCACATCCTCTACTCCTACTCGATCGACCTGTAAATCCTATTGATTGGCCCGACCATCCACCACATCCTTCTCCATTCGGCTCTATTATAGATATGCTCGTGTTGGTCCATATGATTCATCTTAATGGACCTATCCATGCTTCTCTCTGAGTTTTTTTTTTCTCGCAGACGTACTGATCACATTGGATGTATTGGTGCAGGTTTTGATGCCTATAGATCTACTGGTAGAGGTGTTGATACTGCCTCTATCTCTATTGGTGGAGGTGACGATGCCTCTAGCTTTGGTTGGAGAGATAATGATGATGCCTCTTGCAGAGATGGATTAGATATGTCATAACAACTATTGGATTGAAGATATATTATATTTGGCATATTGTATCATCACTTTGATGTTATATATGTTCATATTTATATATATTCTACATTTTTCATGTTTATGTTGATGTTTATTTATGTTGACGGTGATGTGTTTTATGTTTGTTAGAAGGTGAAAATGATCATGATGATGGCATGTTTATGTTTATGTGGTGAAAATGATGATCATGTAACGTTTATGTTTATGTTTAAATATGTTATATGTATATGTTATATGAATATGCAACATAATTTTTATGATGGTATGTTCATGATTATTTTTATTTTTATGTTAATGATGGTGTGATGGTGTTTATTTTTATGTTTGTTATATGGTGACAATGATAATGATGGTATGTTTATGTTTATGTCGTGAAAATGATGTTGATGGTATGTTTATGCTTATGATTATGCTTATGTTTATGATGGTATTATGATGTTTGTGTTTATGTTTATCATGGTACGATCATGATGTTTATGTTTATGTTTGTTAGGTGTTGAAAATGATGATATCATATGCTTATGTAAAATAACTTTGTACTATTTAAAATGTGGGTCTTTAAATCACTAACTATTTTAGTCAACAAAAACATCAAAATTTGCATTGTAAATTATGTTATAAAACAAGTTGTTGTATGACTTAACAAGTTTTCAAAGTTTTAGAAAGTTTTAAAAGTTTTCAAAATTTTAGCATTCTTTGGACCATTGTTCATATTAAATCATTCTTGATTGAGAATAACTTGTAGTTAACACTCATAAACATAACATATCAACTATCACTACAACACAAGTCAATATTTTAGACGTTTGTAAGGATTGGGTTTTTAATTTTGGTCAATGTTTTAGCATCTTTTGGACCATTTTCATATTAAATAATTTCAACCTAAATTTTGTAGACAATTTGAAGTATGGTTTCATATATATGTTGATATACTCGTTAGAAAATGAATTTGAAAGACTGGTTGGTTGTTAACTCATCATAATTGTGAAAACATGGATTGAAGTAATGGTCATTGAGAATGCCGAAAAATGTTTCAAGTAATTTAATATAGATTAAAACTCTTATTTTTACATAGTATAATTAAATTAAAAATATCATTGAATTAAATATATTTTACGAATTTTGTATTTATAATGGATGGAGTTGTGGAAACTCTATGATTTATTATTGTTTTATAATTTGTGTATCATGTTTATAATTTTTGTATAGTTTGTCATAATATTATGTTTATGTAATAATAATTTTTTTATTTGGTTTTCATATTGTTTTGGATATTATAATTTTTTAATGATGTAGTAAAATTTGTCAAAATATTGTACTTATATAATACTATTATTTTGTTGAAACTTTATGTTGGGCATTACGAAATAATATATAATTATTTTTCATAAGGATATTAAGTCTTCATCATATATTGTTGTGTATAACTTAATTATTCAAATGGTGAACATAAGATCATTTTTTTAGAAGTATAACCAAACATGATAAGAAAAAGTCAAGTATTACCATGTAATATTGTCATAATATATGAATATGAACATCACAAAAATAAATGTAAATGTGAACATCAATATGAGCTTTCAATGTATCATTCAAGATTTTAATTTTTTTTACAATAACCTACATTACAATGACAATGGATATTAAAATTATTTACATGTATGATAATTTAATGTCAATATTAAATTGATTATGATTATTCGGATGAAGGTTCAATTAGTGTGATAGAATCAATGAATATCTTAATTTTGTGTTGTATTGTATATGGGAGCTATTTAAGATTGTAGAGATAAATATTATTTGAATAGTTCAATTGTCATTCATGGACTTGAATGACAAAAATGAGAATTGGATATGATTAATACATAATTAACAGGATTTGTTTGTGTATGGTCAAAGCTAGTGTTCAAAGTATTGCAATTATTTTCAATATTTACAGTTATGTATGTTTCCATTAAATGTGATTGGAGAATATGATAAAAGGGAATTGGATCAAAGATGAGGAAACATTGTCCCTAATGATGACCTAGCTCCAAGGCCATATCCCTTTTTAAAGGAGGGAGATCACAACAACTCTAGTGCATGGAATTTTCTATGTCGATACCTTGTAATCAATTGCTAATTGTTATGATGCACCTTATGGTGATTTATTTGGAATTTATGATTTGGATGAGTATTTTCTTGATTATTTATGATGATTATTCCCTTGAATTATGTTAAGTATTTCCTTGAGAATTAATTACTATGGCTTATGTTGAGCATTAATGAGTATCCCTTTGATGGTTAAGTTGAAGTATTGATATATCCTTGATGGTTCATAATACACTTGAAACTCATATGTGTGCATGTGTTTTCTTGAAAAGTTTAACCTTTTTAAAGGTGGTGTTTCCAAGACCCATGATAACCAAGTCCAAATTATGGGATAAGCCATCAACAATGAAACTTCAAATACATATAGATATGAATATGTGTATTTCAAATATAGGATTTTAAAGGATATGCATATTTAATTCTTTTCACAAGTTTCTTAGGCCTTAACGATATGTGTGTGTGTGTGTGTGTGTGTGTGTGTGTGTGTGTGTCTAAGTGTCTAAAATATAAAATATAAGTGTCTAAGCATAATATATTCATTAAATTGACCCTGTTATTCAAATTAGAGTAGTTGAAATTACAACAACAATAAATCCAATTAACATCAATGATAATTTGCATTCTAATTAGTTGATTCTAATCGAGTTGTAACAATATAATAAATTAAATGATAAAACCCACACTGCAATGACCTCAATGGAAAGAGAGAAATTCCATCTCTAACTACGGAGAATGGCATACAATCACAAACTAGTTGATAGACATGAAACATATTTCACTTCATATTGGTTGATAACTAACTAAAATAATTTAAACATTGCATCTAGTAATCAACTTTCCATTTCCACCACCATAACATGAAAAATAAACAATATAATTAGATAATCAAAGACGGAAATGAAAAAATTATATATCAATCTGTAAATGATGAAATAAAACATGTACATATCACTCTCTGTTTCCATCACCTTCATTATCTTTCTCAGTTGGAATGATAGTGTTGTTGTTGTCAAAAACATGTTTAGATCTAGGGTTATGTCTTAATATGAACCACCGATATTTATCTAACACATCTTGGTAAAATAACACTTGGTTGTAGTGTTTTGAGAAAACATAAGTCTCCCTTACTTTCATCCCACATCTTTCTGGAGTTAATACATATCAACCCACTATTAGGATATTCATTTACATTATTACTATCGAATGTTTCCCACCACCTGGACCTAAAAATAACACATTGGAAATATGAGAATACCACTTGAATGATATCCTATATTTTTTCGACATAACTCAACATCCCTCCAATTAGGTTTCGATCGTAGTGGCTAGCACAAATAAATTGGTCAAACTTGACTTCCACTCCATAGTCTTGTGTAAGACGTCCATCATCTGCATTCTCAATGCAAAAATGATGTTCATAAGCCCACATATATGGGAACGATTGCATATTTAAAGAAGTTAACAAATGACGGTGTCATATGACTACTAACCAAACCATTAATACATTAAACATATATTTTATAATCCAAAGTTGCATTATAAAGTTAGAAATGTACATAAAGAGTTTATTACCGAGTTGTTGCACCCAATCCCAATGTTTATCACATCCTCTTCTTCGGGAGAGTAATGACCAGATGCACCATACACTACTACAATTTTGACTTTTAGGAGGAGTTTTCATTTTCCCCTAAAAGACACTTTTGGGGGTGGTTTTGGATTTGAAGGAAGTCTTTACAAAACCATCCCCAATAGCATCGATGCTAAAAGTATGGAATTTTAGGGCTGGTTTTGGAAGAGACCAAAACCACCCCCAAAAGTCACTTTTGGGGGCGGTTTTAAACCCCCCCTAAAAGCGACTTTGGAGGTAGTTATAAACCCCCGCAAAAGTGACTTTTAAGGGTGGTTTAGAACCCCCTTAAAACTGAATTTTGGGAGCGGTTCTAAACCCCCACAAAGGTGAATTTTAGGGGTGGTTTAGAACCCCCCCCCCCCCTAAAATTCCCTCTTTCAAAACTTTTAGGGTGGTTTCAAACCGCCCCATAGGTACCTATGGAGGTAGTTTTGAACCCCCCTAAAACTCCCTCTTACAAACATTTAGCGGTAGTCTTAAACACCCCCACCCTCGTAGATACCTATGGGGGGGATTTTGAACCTTCCCTATAGATACCTACAAGGGCAGTTTTGAACCCCACTAAAACTCCCTTTTACAAACCTTTAGGGGCGTTTTTAAACCCCCTTTAGATATTTACGAGGTAGGTTTTGAACCCCCCTAAAACTCCCTCTTAAAAAATTACAAAGATAGTTTAGAACCCCCCTCATAAGGACCTACAGGAGAAATTTAAAACCTCCCTCATAGACTCATATAGGGGCAGTGATAAACGCCCCTCATAGCAACTTATAGAGGTGGTGTGGAACCCCCCTCGTAGCAACATACACAGATGGTTTGAAACCACCCTTGTATCCATTAATATAAATCATCATAAAAAATATTTTATTGGAATATACCAATATTGCAATATCATCAGGGAATGGAGGAATCAAACCACCAACCTCCTACTTGTAAGGAAAGCACTCTTCCATTGAGCTATTACCCTTTAAGAATTTGAGAGAGGAACAATATTAACACCTAGATTGCATCATTTGTAAGTATAATAAAAGACAATAAGATCCAAAGATAACCATTCTTAAAATTCAATTTATTTTTCCAAACACACTAATAGCCACAAAAATATACCATGATCAAGCAACAAAATATCTGAAATAATTAAGCAATCTATTAAAGTGGTCTGAAAAAGGGTCTTAGAGAACAAGATAATGCATTGATGAATACCTAATAAACTAAACTTGAGCCTTAATCACAAGAATATTATCTTGTGAAATGAATTCATCTAATACTTTTGATAGCTCCATAAATGTTTCCCATCCCCAATCATGTTCTTTTTAACAGAATCAATGAAGTGTATCTAAAAGAAAAACAATTTTAATGAACTTTTCAAAAATATAATATAAGATAATAAGCACTTCTTAGAACATAAAAAACTTTAGTAAAACAACTAAATAAATATACTAAAATGATGCAATTACCTAATTGTTTAGATTTATTTGGATCATTGTTCACTATAGCAATAATAAATTCTGCAAAATAACTCCAACCTATAAAAACACAACTTTATATTGGAAAGCAAATAATAGAGAGATTTGAATACTACCTTACATGAATTGAGATCTTTTCCATCAAAGGGGAATCATAGAATTATAACATGAAGATATCATGAAAAGATTTTGGAATGCATTAGAGGATACTCCATCATAGTTGTCACTCTTTTGACATTAAATGCTACAACCAAGAGTTTTTTCCTCCAACGACGAAGAATGTTGAAAGACAGTTCTTATAGACCTCCTATTTGCACCATTATTGACCATGTCAAATGTAAATTTTTCAGTTCCATGTGTCTTCTTTCCTTGGGATATTGTTCTAGGTAATTGCTTTGATAAACACCTTAAAAAAAACAATGCCAAATTTAGAGAACAATGCTTTATGTAGAGTGTCTTTTCTCCATATTACTAAGCACTCTTTAAAGTAACCCTCCTTATCAAAGTTACACTATCCATGGGTATGATTAAAATTGGTAGAAGAATCCACTGTGGGTGTGGCACCCATTTAGAAAGGCGATTTCGAACCCCAACCATAAATTTTTTATAAATATAAATGACAATTTAGAGGAATCGGTTCGTGAAGTTTAGATATAAAGTTTGTGTTGAAAGTGAACCTTAATATGGATAACATTTCTTATTCTCTCTATATTTAAGTGCTTGTATTATTGTGGATGCACCCATATAAATCAACAATGAACATGGTATTGGGGAAATATTGATCTAGAGCATGTGCATAGAATTGAACATGAATTCATACATACAAGAATGAAGATGAGTACTATGAATTCTAAAGACATGGTAGTCTCATTTTAAAGGTGTCATTGAAGATGAGATATGTGAAGTATGAAGGTGTCATTGAAGATGATATATGTAAAGTATGAAGGTGTCATTAAAGATGATATATGTGAATTATGAAGGTGTCATTGGTCAAGTTGGAAAGTGAGACAACTTAAAAATGCATTCTATAAATTTCAAAAGTAAGGAATGGTTTAAATCATGTAGATATTTTTTAGACACAGTTAAAAGTGCATCATAATGTGCCTTAAAGACGAGGGATTTGAAAGTCAATAGTGGCAACCCATGCATTTTGAGCAGTACTTCTTGAAGGAGTAGGATTCTATAGCTAGTAGATGACATTATTCTTATTACAAAGTTGCAAGTGAATATCACAAGACAAAAGCATAAACAACATTGTGAGCACTGTAAACACAAAAATGAAGGGTAGTAAGAAAGCACTCAAGTGACATAGAGGCCCAATAAAAATAACTTTTGAGACATTTGTAACAGGATAGTTTCGTCTAAGTTAGATATTTTTTCTAGATCAATTGCAACAAGGTGAATGTTGTAACCAATGTGGGTGACCGCATTGTAACAATTGAGGAAACTATTGAAACCTATCTTGAAGAACAAGGAAAAAATTGCAAACCAATTCCTCTCATCAGAGAGAAAATGACAAATCAGTTTCTCCTTTAGGAACTAATTCCCCTACAATCCTAAACAAATCTTATACTAAGATTTAAATCTCGTTGAGCTGGAAATGGACCTGAAAAATATTTGACATAATTTTAAAGAATTTGATCTAGATCGATGAGTTCTTGGATCCTATACAAATAAGATGCAGGTATGGGATTGTTTTAGATGAATCCAATAACTTTGGTCCTTATAATCTACTACAACAAACCTATCTAACATTGATCATCCTTCTATGGAGGACAATCCAAAAGAAATGTTTGGCAATCTATCTCAACTGATGTCATATAGATCTTACTCCTGTAGGAGTTTTTCACTGAGATCATGTTTGCAACATTGGTATACACCTCAATATTGAAATAAATAAGAACAACCAATGTAATCAAGATATTATGCTTGCACATGAATATCTATAGCAATGATTTATATTGATAGGTTGTATGTACTTTGCAATTCTAACCATTGAAGGAGGGAGGAACATGAATTCAAAAGGAAGAGGGAGGGAGGAACATTAATTCAAAAGGAAGAGGGAGGGAAAAATATAGTTTTACAGTACTTAGCACCAAACTCTATTATCTACTGGAATTTGAAGAAAATATTCCTTATAAATAATTGTTTGCTTCAGTTGATGAGAATACACTCTGCGTTCTCTAGAAAATGACTCCCAACATTACATATCCAACACATAATTTCAGTAAAGAGAGCTAGTCTTGTCATAGTCACTACTAGCTATTTGTTGAATTCATCATCTTGTATTTCACTTCATCCATCTATAAATGGCTATAATTTAATATACATAACCATGATTACTTGTGTATCCACACCTTTCATAATAAGGTATCTGTAGGGACACCTAAACAATATACTAGTTCAACTATAACCTAAAACTAGGTCTAAAAATTACCAACAAAATCTGTTGTCCTATTAATTTTACTTATTTTCTTCACATTTACAACAAGAACCCAGATTGAACACACACCATAGACAAATACACCACAAATGGCATACCCTTTAATATTTTAGACACAATCTTCTTACACTTGTCTCATGCTTGTTAGTTTTCTGGAATATCACTTTAAATTTTGAACTCCTAGCCTCATTATCTCACACTTCCAATTCTAGTACTTAGTCAAGATTAAACTCTAAACAAAATGTGTTACCATGAAGTTCTTACATATTCTTATGTCTTTTAAAGGTTCATAATATCGAACAACGAATCTCACAATCTTTCATCAAACCGATTCTTTTATGTTTTCCACTCTTAAGATGTCTTTGCTTGACTAAAGAAGCATATGTTTCAAACTACTAAATAACTTCACCAATCTCATTTGGAAAGTAATGCAATGTGAACTTCTTATTACAAGGTTCAAGAATCTATATGAGATATATGTCCCCATGCCAAGACGTGGAGGTCCTTATCAACAAGCTGACACAATTGTTCAATGTAAGCTCAGGATGTATTAGTAGCTTCTTGAAGATAATGTTTCAACATAATATACAACTTACAAGAGTTTTTATCCTTTTATACATTATGATTGGACTTTGAGAGACCTAGAATAGAGTTACAGACCATCCCAACATTTACTGGTAAATTTTAAACCCATTTAAAGAAACCTTACTCTCAAGCCATCATAGAAGCATTATGTCTTGTATATGTATTGATTGATTTAGACATTCAAAGGATGCTATGCATACAATTAATATGATAACATCCATGATGTAAATATACAATTGGGGGCGCTCGCACGAAGCTGCTACCCAATTATGATGCAATGGGAGCGCGCAAGCGGGCTAAATCAACAACGCGCACGCAGCGCGTAGATGCGCACACGCGCTTCCGCTTTCGACTAACAAACCTCCACACTGGATTGCCAGCGTGGGAAATAAGAGCATGCATGTTCCTGTGGATGCACACGTGCATTTGGATGCGTGCACGTGTTGGGCGCGATAGCAAACATGGACATGCACGCGTCCTTGTGTATGAAAAAAAATAGTGCGTATTGTTTATTGCAACCCGCAAGCGTGCAAGGAGGAGACAACGACCCCAAGGAGATGAATTCGACCCCCAAGGAGCCCAACCAACTTGTGCAAATCACCTAAAACGACGCTGGAGTAAGGTAAATAGATTAGGAATGCAATTTTTTTTGTTTATTTAATTGTTTTTATTGTTTTTAAAATAAAATACAAAATTAAAAAGAAATTGAAAATCAATTGAAATGGGAAAATTTTGATACTACAGGTACAAATTACCTAACCACAATGACCAATACCAATGAACCATCCAAAGAAATGAATGAAACAAACCAAATAGAGGACCCAAACCCTGAATTAAATGAATAAAACCCCAAATTAAATGAAGAAGAAAACCCCAAAGATGAATTACACGGAGATTTAAACCAATTAAGAATTTTGAGTGATGAATTGAAGAACGCGAGGGAACCCTCTTAGGTTTCCCTTGCCACATCAATACAAAACATTATAGAATCTATCAACATTTCCCATAGTGAGATAACCAGTTTGAGCGAATATAGGGCTTGAATGAGAGAGCATTATAGCACTGGTATATCCAAAGAGGATATTAAAAACCTGAATATCACAAAAGCCCAACTATGGAGCAAATTTACAGATCTTAGAACAGGACAACCTCCAGATGTGAGGAAGAGGCGAGTTTGCATGGACTAGTGTAATTACTAGCCATGGAAAGAAAACTAGAGGAAGAGATCATTCATGGTATTCGACAAGCCTCCATGCAACAATGTCGAGGTCCCACGGTATTTTCTCAGGAAACTGTGGGCTGAGTTTGTGTTGGGGCTCCATGTGAACTACTTCAACATCACTGAGTTTCAGGGCGTCGGTTTTGACTCAACCCAAGATCAACCTAACACCCACCAGAACCCACTCAGAGGACCTGTTGCACCTAGGCGAGAGCCAAACCCGCCTCCTCAACCCCCTAGGTTAGGTAGCGGGCTAGATGAGATCCATGAGTCCGTCAGACATGCCACACGACACCTTCTCAGGCATACCGAATTTGTGGCTATGCCCCCGCAGAGCGAGCAAGACCCCCTTGAGAAACACACTTATGCACGGTCTACTGGTGGTGGGAGAGGGAGAGAAGATACAGGTGGTAGCCAGGTGGATCCATCTAGCTCAATGAGACTAGTTCCACATCATTTTTCTCTTTGTGGGCATCCATGCTATTTCCCACGCAGGAGGATGTCACAGAGAGCTACCTACACCAGGTTAGTCATTGTTTTATTTAATGTCATAATTTCTAATAAATTTAACTTAGAATCAGATGTTGATGACTTGATTTTTTTAATGTACATCTATTTAGTGCCGAGTCTCCAACACACGGGTGGGAGGACGCTGGTTCCTTCAACCTAGATGGAGCCATGGCAGCTGCAAAGTACATCGCGGCACCATACACACAAGTAGTTTTCTTTCAGTAATTAAATTTAATGTTAGTAGTAATTGGATGTCAATCGTCGCATATTTATTTAAATTGTCGGCCCATATTTAGTTAATATTTACTAATTTAATCTAAATATTTTTGTGCAAATGAACAGGTGTCCGCAGGATTGAGTGACCAGCCATCCCCACCAGGGATCAGCAGATCCCCTCGTGAGCAGAGATCTTGTAATAAAGTATAAATTTAATTTCAGTTTGCATGGCTTAAATTCATATAGTTATATTTTTTATGTACTAATACACGATGACATGAATATGTATGTAGGTCCCACCACATAGGCACGTCAGTGTCACTATCTCTCCACTGACTTCCTTTTTCCCACCATATATGCCAGGTGTAGCCCCTGGCATACATGTCCCTTTCCATGTATCCCTCCCCACCCCATTCCATCCATCCCTTGCCTCCCACCCACCACCACACTTCCATCCAGCTGCCCCCCCCCCTCCCCACTCATCTATCCCCTCCCTTGCAATTTCCCATGTTTCCACCCTCCCCCCTTCGACCACATTACACCATCCATCCACATTCACCCATCCCTCTAGCCCATCCCAGACCTCATCCCCCTCCTCCATATTCCCCCACCACCCTCGTTTCCTCTTCCAGGGTGGCTTGTTCCATTCTACAGCTAGTTGGACTTTATCGCTGTACATCATCACTTCGCCCACTCCAGTCCACGCCCTCTCCCACCATGCCCCCTAGTGTTTTGGCTAACATCGATGTGGTTACATCCTCCGCTATGCCATCCACCCTAGCATCAGATCAGGTTGTACATCCCACTGCTCCACCTGCCACCCCTAAGGAGTAGTCAATTGCTCCACCTGCCAGCCCCCAGGACCTATCTATTGTGTTCATGGTGAGATTGATTAGTTTATGAAAATCTTGTTCAATATTAACAAAAATTAACATATCAGTAAATTGTATGAGTTATCTTACTGTTTAAATGTTGCAGGGTGGCATTGCTGAGAGACTTGGATCACGGAGGAGGGTATCCTGCTCATAGCTTATGGTCTCATCTCAGGTGATCTATTTAAAATTTGAAAACGTAATTTTGATATTTAAATTGTGTTTCATACTTGTATAATTTCCTATAGGATTTGACATTTGATTGTTGTCATTTCAGAGCCCAAGGGGAGGTGGTCGAAACAGTCGGGAGAACCGAGCTTCCTCTAGCTCAAAGAAGAGGAAGATCGATTTTGGAGTTGGACCTAGGAGCTCTGAGGGTGGGCAGGAGGATTGAGAGAGCCTCCTATGTACACTAGCCATGATGTGGCATTTTGGCACGAGTTGCCATATTTTGTATAGGGCATGAGTTGCCATATTTTGTATACGGCACGAGTTGCCATATTTTGTATAGGGCACGAGTTGCCATATTTTGTATATGATTGGATATTTTTTGTATATTAATATATCATTTTGTACTTCTTTACAGTAGTAGTTTACAATTGATGCGCTTGCAATACTTATTGTTGACGAAGCAATAAAGTCTGTAATTTCATAATAAAATGCATAAAAAAATTAACACTGTAGGTTAGTTAACAAAAAAATACACAAATGCATAAAAATATAGTCTTATTCATTGTCCAAATTGCAATAGAAATAACTTGTCTACCATTGGTATTTACATAGTAATTCTAACCTTTGGCCTTCTACTCCATTTTCTATCTTTGACTAACCCTATGATTGTCTATCAAACTAGACTGTAATACTACCTATTAGGAATCCATAAGACACACCTAAACCATTATATTCTAGCCTAACCATTGCTAAAACCCTTGCCCTAGACTCCTACCTTTCCCTCTCTCTAAAGAAAGGCTTATTCCTTTCATTTCTACACTACTTAGACCCCCACGACTCTCCCTATATCTCTGACTGTAATATCCATTTTGGACATCCCTAGAACACCACTAACTCATCCTAATATTCCCTAACATATTCACTGTAATATCCTATTTAGGGAAGCCCTAATAGTCTTCTTACCCACCTATCATATCCTAAGGTCACTTCTTTGCCTTCCTATCTTACCCACTCACTAACTCCTCACCTCAAATTTGTCCATAACCCAATTTAAAGTGGCACAAAGACACCCTAAAGGGATTTTATATAAACAATCATTCCCAGCCATACTTAAACAAATTTGACAATGGTATATAAACATCCATAACTTGCAAAAATACTAGAAAAGTCCTTGAATTGCTTGCAAGTCATTGTGTCATCAAAAGCCAAGTGAATATACTTCTTATCATTCCTACTTGACTGGAAATTACATCTTGGACTGTCATAAGACATTTACTTGACTGGAAATTTGATTTGGTTTAACAGTCCCATTGGCTTGGAAACTTGTCACTTATAAAATTGTTTATCACTGATGTTTACTTAAAAAGATTGTACCTTTGTCCTGGTTAGCTAAAAATTGAAATATAGGACTGTCATAATGCTAAATGCTTGGCTGGAAATACTTTTATGTCGAATGCAAGAGAGGTTGACTTTGTACGATATGATGATAATTTCCCATCAACACCACTAACATGCTTCAACCACATGCATAATTGAAATTAAAACATCCCATAATGCTAATGTCCCATAAAAAAAATTCTTCCTTGACAAATAAAAAATGAAACAAGTTTATGAATATGTGTCTTCTATAACGATCTATTGAGCACTTGCAATTTTAACGAGCTATTGTACTTGTTGAAATTTTAACGATTTAAGGGTTAGCATGCATAACCTAGGGTTTAGAATCCATGAGGAAACCCTAACCCTGACTGAAGTTTAAAGGTTAGCATGCATAACCTGGGATTTACAATCAATGAGGAAACCCTGACAGGTAATATCCTATTTAGGGCATCCCTAATAGCCTTCTTACTCACCTATCATAGCCTAAGGTCTCTTGCTTGCCTTCCTATCTTACCCACTCAATTCCTATCTTGTCATCCCTATTGATCCTTCCTTTGGTAGCAACATGTTCTCTTTGGGTGTACAATCATGGTTTGAAGGGTCATTTTGGCTAGCAAGTTCCTTTTATTTCAGAGGATTTTCCTTAGTCATCATCTTGATGGCCTACACAAGTGCATGATGACCTATCCAAAGGTCTGCACTTAGGATATCTAATAAAATAAACACCATTAAAGTTTACTTAACAAATTCAACCCAAAATTATCTCAAATTAGCATGCATAACCAATACTAGAATCTACCCAATCATAAAGATAATATAAGCAAAATCTCAAATCTCCACACTATAATTGTTTTCCTCGTTAGGGTTTATAAACCCTAATCATCTTTCATCATAGAAGCACATGGCATTTAAGGCAAGTCTAGCTAGGGTTAGAATTTTAGGCAAGTCTAGCATGTAACTATTCATCAATTACAATAGTGTTAGCTAGGGTTTAGGATAACAAAGAAATTCAATTCATAACCTAGGGTTTAATTCAATTGTAACAATTTGATAATTTGAGTATTGTTCCTAGCATTTGCACACATTGGAATTTGCATTTGTGAACATATGAAATAGTAACTAGTTCATATTAATCCCAATAAAATTATTTCATGTATGTGCATAGCCTAGGTATAGGGCCTTTTGGTTTTTACTTAAATGATACTAACCAATCTAATGATATATACCTAAAGAGGTCATAAAACCCTAGTTCCATCTCATAACTTGTGAACCCTAGTTATAATATGCAATTTGTAGTTCATGAAACCCTAGTTGGTTTTCATATTGTAAGTGTATCCTAGGGCTGTATGGCCATTTGGTTTCTACTTAAATGATACTAACCAGTCTAATTTGATCTTCAAACCGAAAGAGTTCATAAAACCCTAGTTTGTAGTTCCAAGTCTCAATATGTGAACCCTAGTTTTATTATGCAGGTTGTTGGCTTATATTCTAGTACATCAATAATATAATGCCGCAACATGTGCTTTCTTAGTGATATCTAGACACATTGGACCATGAAAACATGAGGGGGAGGGCCATTTTCAACCCAAGTTATAGCATGCAATTGTAGTTCATGAAACCCTAGTTGGTTTAGGATGTGTACATGTAGATGTGTTTCTACTTCCATCTCATAACCTGTAAAGAGTTCATGAAACCCTACCAGCTAATATAACAAACCATAACATAACATACTAACATCATACCATTCTAACATGCCATACCATACTAGCATACCATACCATACCCTACAATACTAACATCATAGTACATACCCTAAAATACCCTATGATACTAACATCATACCATGTACTAACATACCATACCATACCATACCATACTAACATACAACATACCATACCATTTTAGTTCCATCACATAACTTGAAAAGAGGTCATAAAACCCTACTTCCATCTTATAACTTCTCAACCCTAGTTATAGCGTGCAATTGTATATCATGAAACTATAGCATGCAATTGTAGTTCATGAAACCCTAGTATGAAAGTCTCAACAAGATTGTAGTTCATGAAACCCTAGCATGCAATGGTAGTTCATGAAACCGTAGGTGTGTTTCTCTTTTCCATCTCATAACTTGTAAAGAGGTCATAAAACCCTACTTCCATCTCATAACTTTTCAACCCTAGTTATAGCATGCAATTTGTAGTTCATGAAACTATAGCATGCAATTTGTAGTTCATGGAACTATAGCATGCAATTTGTAGTTCATGAAACCCTAGTATGCAATTGTAGTTCATGAAACCCTAGTATGAAATTCTCAACGAGATTGTAGTTCATGAAACCCTAGTATGAAATTCTCAACGAGATTGTAGTTCATGAAACCCTAGCATGCAATGGTAGTTCATGAAACCATAGGTGTGTTTCTCTTTTCCATCTCGTAACTTGTAAAGAGCTCATAAATCCATATTTCCATCTCATAACTTCTCAAACCTAGTTAAAACATGCAATTGTAGTTCATGAAACCCTAGTATGCAATTGTAGTTCATGAAACCCTAGTATGAAAGTCTCAACGAGATTGTAGTTCATGAAACCCTAGTATGAAAGTCTCAACGAGATTGTAGTTCATGAAACCCTAGCATGCAATGGTAGTTCATGAAACCATAGGTGTGTTTCTTTTTTCCATCTCATAACTTGTAAAGAGCTCATAAATCCATATTTACATCTCATAACTTCTCAACCCTATTTATAGCATGCAATTTGTAGTTCATGAAAGCCTAGTTGGTTTTGGATTTGTACATGTACATGTTTTTCTACTTCCATCTCATAGATTTTAAAGAGGTCACAAAACCCTAGTTCCATATCATAACTTCTCAACAATAGTTATCATCATGCAATTGTAGTTCACAAAACCCTAGTTGGTTTTCAATTTGTACATGTACATGTGTTTCATCTCATAACTTCTCAACCCTAGTTATAGCATGCAATTGTAGTTCATGAAACCCTAGTATGCAATTGTAGTTCATGAAACCCTAGTATGCAAGTCTCAACGAGATTGTAGTTCATGAAACCCTAGCATGAATTAAGGTATCCACACTATAATTGTTTTCCTCGTTAGGGTTTTTAAACCCTAATCATCTTTCATCATAGAAGCACATAGCATTTCAGACAAGTCTAGCACCAGTTTCGATGTCAACATGTCTATCCTAGGATGATTCCTCAAACCCTAGGTATTTGTCTATTGCATCAACACAAGCACCAAGACCTCCATGGAAAATCAACTAAACTTAAAAAAATATTCTTATAAGCAAGGAATCAAGTTAAGTTAAGTTTTCCATGGTCTTTCCCTGACCTCCACGTATCACACAAGAACAAGACTGCAATATCATCAAAGACATTAGCTCTTTTCTTTGTATCTTCTACAAGGTTGGAATCCTAATTCTACCTCTTTTTCCTTGACAACAAGAGCTATAGATTCTGCAAGACAACCATCAATTCCTCTAGTATTATATCTCCTTCTCCAAGGTTTACTTACATATATAAACCCTAGTTTCCTTATGCATATCCAAGTTTCATCATGTAATGCATTCCTCCTCTAGTTGTGTACCACATATTCTTGTTCCCAATGCTCTCGACATATGTGTTATAGGTGGTTGCGATGCTGCAATGCTTATCCTCAATATGTGTGCCAAGGTAGTTACTATGCTCATTTGTTCTCCTCAACATGTGTGTGAAGGTGGTCACTATGGTCCAATATTTCACTTATCTTCATCCTAATATCACAAGGAAACCCAACAAAATAAACCCTAATCCAAGCGTACGTTAACACCATGAAGATACATCCCTTTAGGGCACTCTTTCCAAGCATATAACATATCTAGAACCTCTTATTACAACTAATTACAACATCAATAAATCTATTGAGCAAAACCCTAGTTTACGAAACCGATGCACAGTGGAGTCACTGGGGCATGAAAACACGATGGAGAGGGCCCACTAGAGGTAATGGCATGCCAGGAGACCAACAGAGTCGACGGCTCGTCGATCCGACCTATAGTTACCGAGTTATGTCAAGTTGCATGTCGCATGAAAATGTCGTTCAAGGACACTTGGTCACTCTCGGTCCGGGAGCGAAAAACCAAACGAAGCAGCAAGATTACATGTCGTTGGCTCTGAAAAGTGTGTATGGCCAATGCCGACGTGGGAACACCACCAAGACTGGCATGGAGGAGGGTTTTCGGATTTGACCCACCAATGTGAGAGTTGCATTGAAGGAAACAGAGCAAAACCCTAGTTTATGAAACTGATGCAACGTGGAATCACTGGGCCATGCAAACGTAGTGGGGAGGGCCCTCTAGAGGTAATGGCATGCCAGGAGACCAACGGAATCGATGGCTCTTCGATCCAACCTCTGGTTGCCAAGTTATGTCAAGCTACAAGTAACATGAAAATGTCGTTCAGGGACACTTGGTCACTCTCGGTTTGGGATGACATGCTAATTGTTGGGCATGGTAAGAGCATTATTAAAAGGTTGAAGAAGGGCTTGGGAAGTCAATTTTCAATGAAGGCTTTGGGTCCAACACAACAAATATTAGGCATGAACTATATTTCTCCAAAAAAGGATAGAAAAAATGTTATAGAAATTGTATCTCTTAAACATGAACAACTCTTTGACCTTGCTCTGTGTTATACCTTCTGCTTTCTCATTAAATTCTAATTATTGACTCAAATAGAAGAAGGATAAAAACATACTAGAATAGCAATTAAAATTTAGAGATGAAAGCATAATGCACAAGTTAAATACCATTTCACAATATTAGAGCAATTATTTTTTGAATAGTAGCCCGATGCAACACAAATTGGAGAGAAAGTTGCAAAGATAGTGGTTTACTAGGCAGGACATGTAGAGAACAATATAAAGTGTGGAGTTAGAAATCCTGTGAAGGACATCATGTTTAAACTCCTGTAGAAAAGGTAAGAGAAACATGGGTGAAATATTAAACCAGTGAAGGGTGTCTATTGAAGATACATGCATCAAACATTTTCACTTGAAAGTTACATTCATATAATTCAATCTCTAATTAAAAAGAATAGATTGAATTGAGAATGCAAATGATGAAAATTTGTATTCATGCATAGCTTTAGTGGCTTATTTGTATTCTTGCATAGTCAAATGTAGAGAATCGTGTGCTTGTGCAAGCTAACACGTCAAAATATATTAAAAGACAAGACGAGCATGAGTGGTTGAAATTGACAGCTACTATTAAAAGACAAGACGATCATGATAACTTACTCTGCTTTCTATGTGAACTCTGCAAAATCCTTTCCCTTTCCATCTATATCGATGTCATGTCTGAATATATAGCATGTATAAATACTTATTACCAAGATGGTGCATAAAACAGATCATACTTGGTAATAAGTAATTATACATGCTATATATTTAGACATGACATCGATATATATGGAAAGGGAAAGGATTTTGTAGAGTTCACATAGGAAGCGGAGTAAGTTATCGTGATCGTCTTGTCTTTTAATAGTAGATGTCAATTTCAATCACTCATGGAACTGGCATCCAAGTGGAGTGTGTTGTCCGCTGATTTCACACCAGCAGCAAAAACTTTCTGAAAGTTGTCTCCTCACTTAGGAAAGTGGGAGAGGTGTGACCCTGGGGGCAAGCACAGAGCTAGGTACTGTCACCTACTCCTAGCTGCTCTGTTTAGGCTAAATCCTAACGAAGCCAAGGGGGGTAGTCCCTACAAAATAGTTTCTTTGGCTCTTAAGTTATTAAAGTGTTTTAATGGTTACGGATGTGAATGGGTGTTGTTTAGGAGTTATTGTAATTAAATGTGCTTATTTATTATGAGTTTGACACATAAAACAAAGCAATCCATGTTGCTAGCAAGAGATTAAAAGATAAGCAATAATTCAAGACTTCACAAATATGCATTCATAGATAGAAATTAAAAAATGCCAAATACAATTGATCCAAATATAACAATTATTCAAATATTAAAAGACCAATGCCTTATGGAGTCAGAATACTGAAATGCGCACAGAAATTAACTGCAAGTCTTGAAATAAAGCTAGTGAATATTAAGTTGTGCAAGTGCTCTTGGTATATTTTTAAGGATTTTAAGTGATCTTGTTTATGGTATCAACGAAGGTTTGTCAAAAGTCGGGAGAATGTTCCAAGTTTAATCTGTTGAAGACATGACGACACACCCAGTATCCCAGGCTGGTATCGCGAAGATTGACCCGCTAGCTGAGAAGCTTAGACAGTGGGGAGTTCCAGTGCCTCTACTAAGAAGAACTTAGGAAATTCCCTACAACGCCAGTGCATTGGTTATTGGTTTTAAATTTTATTACGTTTCTCTTGCAATATTAGAAATCCAATGTCGTTTCTGGGTACTCCGATTTTGAAGTCGGTCAAAGCATACTACGGCAAGGAGAAAACGAAGTTAATTAATTATGGGGATGTGAGTTATGGATTTTATCAAACAGATTAATTAAGACTCTCCGACAGAGATCACTCTTGACCTTGTCTTATGACAGTGGTTCAAGAGACTCAGCTAATCTAAATTGCCTAATGCAAGGATATGCAATTCTAACTATGCTCTCCAATAGAGAGTGCTCTTGACTTGTGTTACTGCAAGTTCAAGAGACTTAATTAATTTGTTAAAATTAAAAGAAACATAAATATCTAAACTACCCAAGAGTCTCTTTCAGGCTTTTTAGGGCCCTAATCAAGAAAGAAAGGGGGTAAGTAAAATTCTATCAAAAAGTAAAGAAACTATGCATTAACTAAGTAAATAATCAAAAAAACATTTTTACTTTATTTTTTATGAATGATAAACAAATTAGAAAAAAAAACTACCTCACTTTAATGAAAAGGAAAACTTCTAAATATTATGAACTATTCTATCCTACTTTTAGCAAAATATGAAGCAAAGCATGAAAATGAGGAGACGATACAAGCTTCCCCCAAATGGGGGAAGAGGGGTGTGGGAGCTGTAATACCACTTGCTCTTTATTAATTTGTTTACAATGCTTTCCTTTGCATCCTTTTTTGCTTCTTTTCTTATTCTTGGAAAGCCTTTGGAGCAATCTACAGCAGGAAAAAGAAGAAGATGGAATTTATGGTTTTTTAGGGCTTGATTCTTCAGAATTTCGCTAGAATTTCCGCTGTACCTGTCACAAAAGTAAAAAATCAGCAAGCATGTATTGTTAAAATATGGTAGGAAAGACAATGCAAAAAAACAAAAACAAAAATTGAAAAAATTTTGGAAAAATTTTTATACTTAGAAAAAATTTTGAACATTCACATGCAAAACATAATTTTTTCCTTAGATCTAATAAAAGAAACTAGATCTAGAAAAAGCCCTAAAAACAGATCTAAAATAATGAATATTGAAACTTGGATTTATTTTATGAGCAAGTGCAAAAAATTAAAGAAGAAGGGGAGAGAAAGAAGTTTCTTGTGGATGGAACACAAGAGATGGAGGAAGGCTCCGGCTTTCTTTCAAATGGAAGAGACCGATCATGTAAGTCCTGTAATCAAAATATGTTAAATGACAGGTTGCTTGAAACTTAGACTAGATGTAGCTGAAATTGCACCCTTCTTCAACCTGTGAAACCTGCTAATACCAAAACTCAGATACAAGTGAGATCATATATATGAAAAGTATGCTAAGGAAATTCAATCGAGATCAATATTATGTATAACTAACTACTCATATTCATCAAGATTAGAACCTACTTTGCATAAATAATTGATTTGAAACTACAAACAACTACTCTACCGTGCCAATAATGTCCCTCTTGAGCTTAACACATAAACTAATCTCATTTAAGTAAAAAAGAGTAAAGGGTTTAGAAACAGTATCACCTCAACCATAGAACATTCACCACATGCAAAGAGAGATGGACCTCCAAAGTCGAAAATCTTATTAATCAAATGTAAGCAAAGCTTAATACAATTTTTTCAAAGTAACTCCAGCACAAAATTTCCATCCGAATAGAGCTAAAGGAGCCTCTATTTATATAATGAAAGAAGACCCAAAACCCTAAAACCAAAAACCCTGACCTAACCGGCCTGACAGCTAATTGAGAGCCCAGACCTGAAGATGAAGAGTTAAGAGTGAGGGGAGGCCTCCACTTAGGTAAGGCACCCCCACTCCAACCCTAAACACTGAAAACAAGCCAATGAGGAAGCCACATGTGTGAAAACGCCCTCTTGAGGAGAGAGGGGCGTGATCTTGATGATGAGGGCGTGAGCATTGAAGAGGAACCACTTGCTAGGTTTGGAGGAGCCATATGCTAGGTATGGAGGAGCCACTACCTGGAGTTCATCAATACAAGACCCAGTTCTACCTAGATCAAAACATCAAGCCAATGAGCAAGCTCCATATCACCAAAACGTGGTCATCACTGAAGGAGGCGAATTTGCTAACTAAAGGTGTCTTGAATACTCACTGAATGCTGACTGAAGCTACCTCCTGTTAACTCCAATCATCATAAATGCCCATTGCCATGTCATTTTTCATTTCATTTCACCGAATTCGGACTAATTTGGAGAGATTTGGATTTTCTCCAAAATAATCATTTTAATTAATTAATCAATATTTTCCCCAAAACTGACTTTTTTTGAGAAAATATGCGTTATGTGGCCGAATGATGATCTAAAAGTTGGATCTAGCTAGCTGGCTGATCAAGAATGATTGTTGGATTAAGGTTAGATCCTTCAATCACTGAATTTGGGTTTCGGATGACTAGCTTATTACAAATTGAATTTTTCCATTTAAATTATGGAAAATTTTAATTAAAAACTTAGGAAAAATTAAAAATTTAAAAAATTAAAAATAAAAATTTTGACGCGTCTAGTAAAAATTGTTCGGAAAAATTTTTGAGGGCCCTAGTGACTTAGGGCATGACCATACTCTATTCTAATAATGCTTAGTAGGTTTATATATACTCAGTTGGGCTCCAATAACCCCCCAAGGCCCAGAATTCAAAATCGGGCATTCCAGCTTTGGAGGAAGCGGGAGAAAACCTCGTCAATTATATTCGGCTATATGCAAAGCATAATTGTCAAGGGAAAAAACCTCCCTGGAATACCTTAGTTGAAATTCTATGTCTTAGGAGATCGAACCACTAAAAACACCCTACTAGCACATTTTATTACAAACCCCGCGGGGCCATGGTCATTATTATTCAAACAAAAAACTGACTAGCCAAAATAGGCTAGACACAAAGGCGAATCATCTGATACACTAGAATCAAACATTTATCATGTTTGTCAACTAGCGACTCCTCAACTAATCCAACTAAGTGCAAAATTAGTGGATAACAGAGTGTAAGCGAAATTACCCAATCTCATTCAATATAGCCAGTTGGATCCTCTCTGTTGCTAATTGCCTCCATCAATCTCTCGTGCTCTGAATGAGGAAAGAAGTAATGTACCTTGGTTGAGTTCTTTGTTGACATTGTCTATAGATGGATGTTTGTGCCAACAATCAAGTTTGTGAAGTGATAGACCACAAAACCTCATCTGTAATCCACTAATACATGCCCACTAGTTCTTCTTGATTTCCCATCTAGTGTAAGATATTCACCCTCAACCACCATCAAGCCAATAGGAAATTCATTGCCTTCATCATCAATTAATGATCCGTTCAGGATTTGCTTACCTCGAATGCATCGTGCCAACCAATAATCCGTACCCCATTCATTGTCTTTCGAGGCAACAACTGCATATATGTGTCCTGGTTGTACAAGATCTGAGATATGGTCGTAGTCTATCGAAATCGCTGACTGACCCTCCTCTAAGTGGGTTGTTTCACTGAATACACGTGGGTCTAATGCAAGTGACACATGATCCCAATCATCAACCCAATCCATGCATTCACATTCATCCCATTCACCACTGCTACAAGGGCTGCAAAAGAAAGCAAGTTTCTGCGTCCATATTTCAAATAGGGGGTTGTTTGAGCTTTGAACTGAATGAAATCCATGTGTTCCTTGTACTATGCCGCAACTATAGGAATGTGATCGATCTATGTCAACCACATGCCAAAAATTCATGACCGGCCTTCTTACCACTGAATTTCGGTCTAATATTGTTGTTGAGCACCATTGAACTATGGATTATGCATCTTTGATATGGGGGTTTCTGGTAAACCTCATCTCCTCCCTTCGTAGTGCGGTCTTGATGCATGCATTGGCCCTGTCATGCTCACCTTTGTCATGCCTAGTCTCAAAGTAGTTCCATATATGCGGCACATTATAAGTCTTATGTAACATACTCATCCATTGGAAGACTCGGGAATTTTTGAACTGGCTCGGACAACCATCTGACCATATCCAATGCTGATCCATCTGTATATCTCCCTCCTTTAGCTGATCATCGAAAATTCGAAAACAGTGTTGCACATAATGCAGATCATGGCATCTGTCATCGCTTATGTAAAAGTTAGTCTCCTTCTGTATTATCCTGTTGTTAACGTTGCTCTCAGGGCCATGCCTATACGTAATATGCACCATGATGCTAACTTGATCGGAATTGTAGTATTGACTCTGAATTTCATTTTGTGGCTGAAGGGTGTAGTTTTCTACAAAATCCACAATTGACAATATGGTCCCAATGGGAAAGTTGTCCCTGCATTTTATGTACTGCTCATCCTGCCATCGTGCTACGTGCACATGTTGAACATACTGCTCGGTTTCTTGTAGAACTCCATCAAAAAATCACATACCCGTAACTGTTGCCATGAAAACCATGGTCGTATTAGAATGTGACCTTTAAAGAATGTATATGTAGAAACTGAACATGTAAGAGGAAACACATGCAATAATCATTTGCACCTGTGACTTCACCAATGCAATATTTTTACTTTCCTTCGCACTATCTGAATGATAGGTTATGTACTTGAAGCTTTGCATCTCCACACTCATATTTCCAAATTGATGCTCATCGCTTCCATGAATGCAACTGTTCAAAAGAGAAAACCCACTGCACCTAGAAAAATTCCCATATAGACATGATTTTCCATAGTATTTTTGTCCTTCATGCCTTGGACACATGATGCTGACGATAAAATCTCTCGATGCATTCGTTGGTATTACGGATTCATTGCAGCCCGCTCAAGTTTAGTATGCAAATCACAAAATATATGTTTATACGTGTCATAAAAATATTCATATTCTACATGGTATCTACAACAGCATGTGTTTCAATCAATGCATATACGAATGTACCGTGGTTTACATTTCTCAAATGACCTTTGGCCCAGGTTCAATTGTGTGTGCTCATTCTTGAATCTTTCATAGAGTTTAGTCTGTGTTGTGTCAAGGAAGTGTTTGACATGGGGTTCACGTTCAATAGAACCTTTTCTTAGCTTTAGCACATCTCTTTGATTATATGAAGGTCTGGTATGATCATGCCAGAACGTTTGTACTAATTCCTTGATAGCATCAATTAGCTTCATATCTCGACGAGGAAACCTGCCAACAAAAGCCCAACAATATTTTCCACCTGGAGTCTGTAGATTTTGTCTTATAACAGAGTACTTCAAACAGTTTTTCTATTTAATTTAAGTATCTGAGAAGTGTGTGAAAGGAGGCGACGTTGCCGTGTGGACTTGCTTACAACTGATTCTGATAACACATGACGAGCCGCACAAAGATCTTTAGTACGGGACATCTTCCCAATTGCATTAAAAGTAGATTATAGATTTCTAACAATATGATTGTTAGCATCTAAACTTTTAACCATCTTTATGCCCAGAATTCTCCTAACAACAACTAAACAATTTGACTTTAACAAACATAGTAATAATTGACATTTACCTGCATCGCCTTTGGATTCAAAATATTCCTTCATTAATTTGTTACATTGCCAATCGATAGTGCATTTGGGAAACCTACCTTCAAGGCCTGACAGACAACTTTCATCCACATGGATGCGTCAAGGAGTCCTTTTTCTTGCAGTAGATAGTCAAGGTAGGGAAGGTGGACATGAGCTACGGATCCCAAGGCTTCTTTGTTGTCGTGAATCATTCACATGTTAGTCCATATTGGGAGTGTGCTCGACATGGTTGTGGTCTTATAGAAGAGATTGCAAATTAATCATTGCTCCTAGGTCCAATGCTTCATACTCGGCGTCTCTCAATACACCTATGTCTTCAAGGGTTTCAACATGGCTCATTGATGGATTGTTTGTTGGAGACTGTGTTGATGTTGGAACTTGAGTTGGGTCCATTGGACGCAACCTCTTCACCCGTGGTTCTGAAGGAGAGGTTGTTATGTCATCAACTCTGTTAGGATCGTACGCAGTATCAGTGGAAATGTCTGGACCATGTCTCACTCTCTCCATTGCCAACCTAGCCTTTTCTCTTGCCTCATTTTCCTTTTCAATGGGCATAGTCCTTCTAGTTTTTCTTTCTTTGTTACGTGAGTTGCCCATATCCAAAAGTTTCTTTATCAAAACTATGAGGTCTACCCCTGCATAAGAAGAAACAAATAAGGTATTAGTTCCATTATACAAGATACATGACGCGTTCCAACATAAATAACTAAATTACAGATATGTTAGTATGCTAATTATTGGCATTGATACATAATCGTTGATTAAAGGTTTCTCTTTATGTTTGGACCAAATTTTCATTTCTATACTCTATTTGAGTCAAGTAAAGATAGCCAAGTTTGCAGGTATTACAGCTATAGGATTCTGACTTCCTTTGTGTTCAAAAAGTATTGGAAGTCAAAAGAAGATGAGTGAAATGAGGAGGTTGCAAATCCCTCGAAAAAAGGAGAAATCATTGAGGTAGAGGCATCCCTGTCAAGTTCAAAGGCATGTTATGATAAATCTAGCATGAAAAGGAGAGCATGGACAAGTTGGTGAACTGTTCAATATGGACCCTCTCCCATGATTGCTTCTAAGGTTTTTATACAAATTGAAGAGTCTCAATAGATAACCTCATCTATGCCATCCCTGTGGGAAATTGAAATATATTCATGTGCAAATGGTTATTGGTCTACATTGCATACTTCATCTTGTATAGAGAATATGGACAACTTGGTGAACTATTCAATATGGACCCTCTCACATGATTACTTCAAATGTTTTTTTTTTAATTGAAGAGTCTCAAGATATAACTTCATCTATGCCATCATTGTGTAAAATCAAAATATATTCATGTGCAAATGTAAATTAGTTAACATGGCATACTTCATCTTGTATGGAGAATATGAGACTTGTTTAGATGTGAAGTTGGGATTTATTCTTGTGAAATTAAATGTTGTCTATCAAAGAGATATTGTTGTAGGCATATCATAAAACATAAATCAATGAAATGATCTAAAAACTTGTGAATTAAAACAATTATTTACAATTCACCATACCTATTCAAAATGATCTCTGTAACGTCCCGGTTTTGACCTCGTTTGCATGATGTATATAATGTAATTAATCGTGGTGAGGAGCTCAAGGCAAAAGCCCCACCATCGATTTGGTTGTGTATGTTTCGGCAATAGGGATAGTTGCCGATGGTATGAAGTGCTATCCGGCACATTATAATGTGGCATCATGTAAATACGCACATAAAATAAAATAAACCACAACCAGCTACGGTAGTGCAATGTTGAATGAAAAGGGCATGGTTCCAAAGGATAAGGGGTGGGGGATGTCAAACCTTGGTTATGGGGGAAAAACCCATGTGTTTTACCACCTTGTTTTGTTTTTCCATCTTCCCTTGTCAACCTCTTTAATGTTTCTACTGGTGGTTGAGGCAGTTATGATCTTGGGAGTGGGGTAGCAGGACTGTCAATCCTCACCCACACGTACACTCCACCCACGACTGCCTTCACTCCACTCTCCCACGACTCCATTCTCCCCATGGTATGTTGGTTCCTCACGTTCTGTTGTTCATCCACGCACTGGTCGGTTCACTGTGGGATCATCTCCTCACACGGGGCTGAGTGAGGAGGGTGTGCAATCTCTGTTCAAGGGATCCTCATGCAGAGGTCGGGTCTGTTTTCCTCACGCACAGGCAGTGGTTTTTCCGGATCTCACGCAGCTAGGATAGGAGCTGCCTTTCAGTGACCATTCACATTTTCTACATAGTGTAATTGGGTATGTTTTCCTCTGTGTTTTGTGGTCTGGTGCAATTTCCCTCACGCACAGACTATTTGGGGTCGTTTTCCCATGTTGTGAGCCGTGCTCACTGCTTGTGTTTTGGGGCTGTTGTCTTCCCCACATTTTTTTGGTTGTGGTGCTCAATTTCGTTTTGGGCCACTGTTGATTTCCAATCTGTTAGCTGAGTTTCCATATTTTGGGACTGTGGATTGCTGCTATCATTCATTGTGTGTTTGTGGCTGCTGGAGTACCCGGGTTTTGGGTTGCAGTCAAGCTATTTTGGCCACGGTAGGGCCAAGAACAACTCTGTGTTGCCTTGTGGGCTTGAACTATGCTCATCTTTTGTTTGGGATTATCCCCGGTTTCCTTTGCTTCTTCACAGGGCTGTGATGGGATGGTTTTGCTGCATGTAAGCAGTGGTTGGTCTTTGGACTGTGCTGGCTTGGCCGGTCTATTGATGGCCCGATAAACCCAGCTGTGTTGGTTTGCTGAGTGTGTCCCCTGGCTATGTGTAAGCCTGCATTGACCCTTATCCTTGGAGGAATCATGCCCAACTCAGGGGTGGCAGCATTGCTGAGAGATTGATGAGCAAGCTGGCCTATGGTTGGGTGGAACGTTGCAGCGACGTAGCTGGTTGCGGGATTCTTCATCAAAAGATAAGTACCGTTTCTATTCCATCTCTGCAATTATATTGATGTTTAATGAGTTATGATGAACATGTTGAATGCTGGTTTATGAATATGTTTGCTTCCGCTGAATGATTGAGGAATTATGCATCTTGTATGATGTTTTATGCACTCTGTTATGCATGTTGTTTAAGCTTTTAATATCATCATTTTTCCTGTTTATGTTCATGGGGTTGTTTTCCCGGTTGAGTGATTGGTGTTGGTAGCGTCTTCTTCACCAGTTGGAGGGTCGGGGACGTGACAGTATGGTATCAGAGCTCATGTTGCAACATGGGCCTGAATGGACCACCAAGGCGCAGTGATAGAAGCAGAATTGCCTTCTTCCCAGCAAGGATCAGAATTGAATGACTGTAAAAAAATCCAAGAATTATTCGAAGTGTTGAACAGTCGGGCCACTAGCGGGAAGACTTCCGCTATAGCGGAAGAGTTAGCGGTTTCCCGTCCGCCGTTGCGGAATTCCAAACCACTAAGTCTTCCGACGGGGAAGGACATCCGCTATAGCAGAAGCATTAGGCGGAAGTCTGTCCGACGGAGCAGTTTGAAGAAAATCGAAAAAAGTTTCTAAGCGATTGGGCGTCCGTCGGAAGGAATTAATGTCCATGCACCTGCCGTTATGAATGGTGAAGTAACTACGCGTCCGATGGGTAAGTTCTCCGACCGCCGACGCCATGAAGAAGTCGGAAAAATTTGGCTAAGTGTTGAAATCGTCAGCTATCGAAAGAAATTAGTCGTTCGCCCATCCGCCGTTGCGGAAGTCAAAGTCACTAGACTTCCGACGAGAAAGGACTTCCGATGCCGGTCAAAATAAGTTCACCAATCGGAAGAAAATAGAGGTTTGACGTTCCGCCGTTGCGGAAGGAAAAGGCACTAGCCTTCCGAAGTGCAAAGACCGCCGACGCCCGAAGTTAAAATTTCTTTAAGTAAAGAGCGGCCATCGGAAGAGAAAGTGGTTCGTGTGTCACCGTTGTGGAAGCGAAAGCGCTAAGTCTTCCAATGAGAAAGCATGCCGACGTCGATCAGGTACCAAAGGAAGACTAAAGGGGAAAATTTTTGAAAATTTCTCTAAGTCCGAAAAACATCGGCTGTCAGAAGCAGAAATTGTTCTGTGTGCTGCCGTTGTGGAAGCCAAAGACACTAGCCGGCCGATGAGAAATGCAGCCGACGCCATGAGGAAAGTTAAGTTTAAAAAAAATTTCTAAGTATGGAAAGTCGTCCGCCGATCGGAAGAAGATAGTGTTTCGTGAGCCACCGTTGCGGAAGCGAAAGCATTAAGGCTTCTGATCAGAAAGGCTGTCGACGCCGATCGGAAGGAGAAAGCGTTTCGAGAGTCGATTCTGCGAAAGAGAAAATGGTTTCGAGAGTCGATTCTGCGGAAGAGAAATGGTTCTGAGAGCCGATTCTACGGAAGAGAAAATGGTTTGAGAGTCGATTCTACGGACGATGCATCAGAAATGAGATCCGCAAGTTAATGAGTGTTCCTCATTGTATGCACTGACTTTGCCCAATAGAAAGGTTTTCCTGAATCTTCCTATACTTGCTCCTACAAATGGCTGAAGTTGGCACCCAGACCAAAATATTGTTGTGTGTAAAAATGCAGAAATTTGGTGAAAATATTCATTCTTGGAAGTGGTGTGGTTTTCACACCCGAGGTCGGAATGAAGCATATGGATAGGCGTTGGAAAGCTTATCCAGTAGGGAAAAATGGAAAGTCACCAGAATCTGAGCATGAAGCAACAAAGTGCTAGTGATGGCCGCTGCTATCAAATGGACAAGTCTGGACAGTGCATGCCCAGGGGTAGCAAGGACTATGAAGTCAATCAGTTGTTGTATGGAAGAGTAGTTCCATGCCAGGATGAAAGGCTTGAAAAGGGAAGTTTCCTTAAAACTCTGTCTTGCTGATTATAACTACATTTCCTAAGTTTATGCTTGAAATGCATGAGGATATGTATGGCATGCATAGGATATTGCATGTTGGTAAGAATATTGGAAATTATATATATATAATGAACCACTAATGATAATCATTGCTTTGATGTTGGCATTAGTGGAAAAACCAACGACGACATGGACCTAGCTGAATATGTTGCTGATGCTAATGGAATGTGACCAGCAACCCTCTGGAGAAAGGGATAAAGCAACAAGTCCAGGATAAAAGTTGGTGAGCAAACATTGCAATCTCCTTCAAAGGACCAATCAAATTGGTCATGTCAAGGGTGTAAGTAAGACCCATGCAGGTAAGAGCTTGTTTATGACAAATTCCATGGAGTGGTAAAGGTAAGAGACCTCATACCATGTGGATGCTGGAATATAAAAAGGTGTCATGCCTATATATGTTGATGATATTGATTATAATAATGCATCCTATATGAATTAGTCATGGTTAGGCCATGCACGGTATATTGAATGCAAGATAGCATGAATGGATAGGCATTGGAAATATTTTATGAACCTTGTAGTTATGCAATGGATGTATGCCTATGAAGGGTGTGAATGACTGATTGCATAAGTGTAGGTGCAATGTTGTGATGTATTGCATGAATGCATTGAGATGAATGCATTTGATATGCGGACTAACTAATGACTGAAATGGTGAATTGATGATAATTCAGGAATCATTTTAGAGGTTGTTATGAATGCAGGATAGTCATGATCAGTTGGCTGCCAGAAATGCTCTATTGAAGAGCAAGGTGGTATGAATGATACGCCTGTGAAGTAAGGAGTATCTAAACATTTCATTTAATTGCATGAATGATGTGACTATGCCTTGCAAATGTTAATACGATAATGATTGCATGAAGTAAATGAGTTTTGGTAATATTGATGTGACTAACAGCTGGAAGTATTTGAATGTTATATTCTGAAAATGCTTTAGTGACGGTTGTAGCAATGAAAAGGTTATATGCATCCAGACTTACCAAGTGTTTGGTTGACTGAAACTCAGGTTTCAGGTAGATTATTTTGAGCATGGCAGTGAGAGGTAAGACCCTGACCACTGCCAGAATTTACCATATGGTATGCATAATAGGTTGTTAAAAAATAAAAATTAAAAAAATTCGAATTGTGAATTTCAGATTTAAGAAATTGCTGACAACTACTAGCCACTATTTGGCTTGCACAAGATTGTGTTTGGTTGATTGAAACTCAGGTTTCAGGTAGATTATTTCGAGCATGGCAGTGAGAGGTAAGACCCTGACCAATGCCAGAATCTACCATGTAAAAAGAGCCAAACTTTATGAGAAGAGTCTCATGGTTGTGAAAATAGTTGATATGCATAATGGGTTGTTAAATTTGAATTGTGGATTTCAGATTTAAGAAAGTGCTAACGACTACTAATCATTGTTGGCTTATATAAGATTGTGTCAGGAGGGACGCATGGTAAGTGGGTAATCATGTTATGATAGTAAGCATAAAATTATAATGGGCATAGTAGTGTTGCTTACAGGAGACCCACAATTGAACAAGTCAATTTATGTAGTAGATAGAATTGCAAATTCCTAATGAATTTGATTTCTAATGTCATTGCTTGGTTATGGAATAATCAATTTGGATTGTATTATCAGGTAATGATTGACTGTTTGGATATTTGATGAATGTGCCAAGGGTACACACTGCAGGAAGATCATGTGTGATGGCCTGCAGAAGCCAAACTTCATGGGAAGGTTTTTCCTTATCTTGGAAATGGGTTTCGGGTGAAACGCCATTGGACATTTTGAAAATGTCTCATCTGCACTGCATGTTTGGTAATAACATGAGTGAGATGGTATGGGTTATGTCGGTAAGACATGTGTGAATGGGAAATGTAAAAGGGAGTTGGGATGGCTAACTGAGGGACTGTTAACTCAGGGAAGGAGCCCCCATTCCTCCTTAACAAAGGCATACTGCGACGGCAAATGGATAAGTGTTCTGTGACCCTTGCTAAGAATATGCATGTTTAATTATTAAATTCCATATGCAAAACATGTTTTGATTTAATATCCATTATGACCGATTGCTTGAGTATGCATAGGGCCTGCATGGCACACACCGGGAATGGGTGCACACTTTTCCGATGTTGGATCATGAAAGGGTTTTCAATATTGATTACACTCTAGGGAGTGGACACACTCCTGGTGTCTCAATACTTGATAGTGAATGATATGAAATGTGATTACAGTTTTTAGAGCAATAACGCTGATGAGTTCGCTTGTATTGCTTGTGTTGCTTGTGTTAACAGGCTAAAGGTAAATGGTTGGTATAAGTGTATGTTGGTATAAGCGTATTGTTGATATAAGTGTATGGTTGGTATAAGTGTATGTGTTATTGTTGATATAAGTGTATGATGGGCTGTGATATGCCTGAGGATCCATAGTAGATCCTAGACCTGGAAACGGTCATGATAAAGTTCCAAGCCTAGTTGACATAAGGATGTACTGGCTGGACATTTAAAAAAAATTGATGTTGTGGAGCAGCCGGCGTGCTGACCTAACATCTAAGTCCATAGGCAATCCCAAGGCTTGCAAAGCGAAGCAGGATCCTGTGGACGAAAGAGGAAACGCACAATACAGATAAGTATTGGATTATTTTGCTTATGAATATACATGTGTATATGATTTGGTTAGGATGTTTTAAGCTCTTGTTCTAGATATAAAACCGATGAGAATAAACTAAACATGTGAATTCATTCAATGTTTGGATATAGGTGTCGCTGGAAGCAACGACTATGAGAGCATCCTAGAGATGCATGTGGACATGTGACTATCCTGGAAAGCTCGAGTTGAGCGGTAATGAAAAAGGTGCTAGTAAGAAGGGGGAGTCCTAGCAGCCGAGACAAACCATGTGGAGAGACTCCATGGTTTAGAGGTCTGGAATAGACCAAAGACACTAAGTGTCATGACCAAGAAGGATTGGTCCAGCATTCACGGTGAAGTGAAAGAGGCTGAGAGCATGAAAAGCCACAGTGATGGTGTGGGTTCCAAGATGGAACAAAATAAAGAGGGGAAAAACTCTTACTTCTCTCTCTTGCCTTTTGATTATATATATACATATACATTTATGCACTGTGAAAACAAAGGATTGTTTAATGCATGTATGATTGAAATGAAATGTGTGTATTTGCTTAAAGTAAATTGTGAATGCTGGAATGGTTAATTCATTGCCCAAGAATGGACATGAATGAGCTCGTGTGCCTGTTGGGAAGGCATGAAAAATACAAAATTCTCCTTGATGAGGCTTGGACTGTCATGCCAATTGGGTAATTAACTGACTGATTTTAATGTCTATATTATGCTTGGTCTGATAAAATTTCAATGGTGCATTTCACATGTGAGAAAAGTGAAACCAGGTGGTGCACATTGAATATGGCAGCAGATCAAAAGTTGTTGGACTTAGCTGGAAGTCTCCTTCAAGTGATTTCCAAGACCCAAGAGAATTTTGGGGAGATGCTCAAGATACAGAAAAGGCAGAATGAAATGAACCACCAGATTTTGCAAGACTCTATTGATTTGCAAAGGGAGGTGAAAAGCCTTCTGGGAGCAATCAGCAAAGGAAAGGAAGGTGGATCAGTGATGGGACAATCGTCCAAGCGACCCGTTGGGAAACAGTCTAGGCATGAAGACTCAAAGGAAATTGAGCAGGTAAAGATGAAGCAGCTAGTGAGATGCTGGAGATGTGGAGGACATCATTTACGTCGGGACTGCCCAATGAGGGAACATGATGAAGGAAATAGCCGCAAAGTTCCTAGACTTCGGGATCAGCTAGAAGCTGAGAACCAGTAGGAGAAGTCCATGGAAGCCGAGGGGCTTGGTCTTGAACATTCAAAGTAAATGATTGAACGTGGGACAGATCTGCAAAATTTTGAAATTTTGATGTGCAATTGTATATATATCGTATATGTATTCCTATGTATTGGAACACCGAGGACGGTGTTATTCCAAGGGGGAGGGGAATGTAACGTCCCGGTTTTGACCCCGTTTGCATGATGTATATAATGTAATTAATCATGGTGAGGAGCTCAAGGAAAAAGCCCCACCATCGATTTGGTTGTGTATGTTTCGGCAATAGGGATAGTTGCCAATGATATGTCGTGCTATCTGGCACATTATAATGTGGCATCATGTAAATACGCACATCAAATAAAATAAACCACAACCAGCTATGGTAGTGCAACGTTGAATGAAAAGGGCATGGTTCCAAAGGATAAGGGGTGGGGGATGTCAAACTTGGTTATGGGGGAAAAACCCATGTGTTTTACCACCTTGTTTTGTTTTGCCATCTTCCCTTGTCAACCTCTTTAATTTTTTTGCTGGTGGTTGAGGCAGTTATGATCTTGGGAGTGGGGTGGCAGGACTATCAGTCCTCACCCACACGTACACTCCACCCACAACTGCCTTCACTCCACTCTCCCACGACTCCATTCTCCCCATGGTCTGTTGGTTCCTCACATTCTTTTGTTCATCCGCGCGCAGAGGAGGTTCGGCTTCCTCATGTCGGTTCACTCCCAACGTAGGGACGCGCGCTGCAGGAGGTCGACTAAGTTCCCTCACGCGCTGGTCGGTTCACTATGGGATCATCTCCTCACGCGGGGCTGAGTGAGGAGGGTGTGCAATCTCTGTTCGAGGGATCCTCATGCAGAGGTCGGGTCTGTTTTCCTCACGCACAGGCAGTGGTTCTGCCGGATCTCACGCAGCTAGGAGAGGAGCTGCCTTTCAGTGGCCATTCACGTTTTCTACAGAGTGGAATCAGGTATGTTTTCCTCTGTGTTTTGTGGTCTGGTACAAGTTCCCTCACACACAGACTGTTTGGGGTCGTTTTCCCATGTTGTGAGCTGTGCTCACTGCTTGTGTTTTGGGGCTGTTGTCTTCCCCATGTTTTGTTGGTTGTGGTGCTCAATTTCGTTTTGGGCCACTATTGATTTCCAATCTGTTGGCTGAGTTTCCATGTTTTGGGACTGTGGATTGCTGATATCATTCATTGTGTATTTGTGGCTGCTGGAGTACCCAGGTTTTGGGTTGCAGCCGAGTTGTTTTGGCCATGGTAGGACCAAGAACAACTCTGTGTTGCCTTATGGGCTTGAGCTGTGCTCATCTTTTGTTTGGGATTATCCCCGGTTGCCTTTGCTTCTTCTCAGGGCTGTGAAGGGATGGTTTTGATGCATGTAAGAAGTGGTTGGTCTTTGGACTGTGCTGGCTTGGCCAGTCTGTTGATGGCCTGATAAACCCAGCTGTGTTGGTTTGCTGAGTGTGTCCCCTGGCTATGTGTAAGCCCGCATTGACCCTTATCCTTGGAGGAATCATGACCAGCTCGGGGGTGGCAGCATTGCTGAGAGATTGATGAGCAAGCTGGCCTATGGTTGGGTGGAACGTTGCAGCGACGTAGCTGGTTGCAGGATTCTTCATCAAAAGATAAGTACCGTTGCTATTCCATCTCTGCAATGATATTGATGTTTAATGAGTTATGATGAACATGCTGAATGCTGGTTTATGAATATGTTTGCTTCCGCTGAATGATTGAGAAATTATGCATCTTGTATGATGTTTTATGCACTCTGTTATGCATGGTGTTTAAGCTTTTAATATCAGCATTTTTCCTGTTTATGTTCATGGGGCTATTTGCCCGGTTGAGTGATTGGTGTTGGTCGTGTCCTGTTCGTTTGTCGAAGGGTCGAGGACGTGACAATCTCTTCTTCCAATGAAAACTTGTAGTGTGAATCTTTCCACTAACTTCTAGGACCATTGAATATGTTTTTTAAATTCCAAGAGTGAGCTTCCATCCAATAGATCAAAGAGTGGTGATGGATTGTGAGCCAAATTGCACAATTGAGGAGCACAAAATGCATGAACAGCAAAATAAAACCTGTGAAAATACGTAGTAATCCCGAGAATTCAGAACTCTGTTTTTTTTACCTACTAACATGTGCGCACATGCGCCTTTAAGCACACGCACATGTGTATAAGACCGTACGCGTGCATTGATGCACATGCAAACTTAAACACACGTGCGCCCCTGAACATTTAGAGCATTTACTCACTAACATTTATTTCATTTAATGACTAACGTTCTTCAACAATGAATTCGTATTCATGATAATTTCGAGTAGTTTTACAATATAGTCTAAAAACCTATCATCATCGTCACCACTACAATATAGTCTAAACCTATCATCCTCATCCTCATCCTCATCACCATCATTGTTCATCATCATTGTCATCATCATCATCATCATCATCATCCTCATCATCATAGTCATCATTCTCATCACCATCAATGTCATCATCATCATCACCATCATCCTCCTCATCATTGTCATCATCATCACAAGCAACATTGTTCGTCATCGTCATCATCATCATCCTCATCATCATCATCATCATCATCACCATCATTGTTCACCATCATCATCATCGTTGTCATCATCATCGTCATCATCATTGTCATCCTCATCATCATCATAGTCATCATCCTCCTCATCATCATCATCGTTGTTCATCATCATCATTCCATTGCAAATACTTGGAAATAAAATCAAATCAAAGTTTCAATAAAACCTATCATCATCATCATCATCATTGTTCCTCATCGTCATCGTCGTCATCATCATCCTCATCCTCATCCTCATCATCATCATCATCATCACCATCATTGTTCGTCATCATTGTCATCGTCATCATCATCCTCATCATCGTCATTGAAATCGTCCTTATCATCATCATCACAATCATCATCATCATCATTGTTCCTCATCATCGTCAGCATCGTCGTCATCATCATTGTTCATCATCACCATCATCATCGCCATCATTGTTCATCCTCGTAGTCATCTTCATAGTCATCCTCCTCCTCCTCATCCTCATCATCTTCATCATCAACATCATCATCCTCATCATCGCAATCATCATCATCATCATCATCATAATCATTGTCATCATAGTAATAGTCATCGTGATCATCATCCTCATCATCACCATCATTTTTCATCATCATAATCATTATAATCCTCCTCATCATCATCATCATCGTCATCAACATCATCATCCTCATCATCGTCATCATCCTCATCCTCTTCATCATCATCATCATCATTGTCATCATCATCGTCACCAACATTGTTCGCCAATCAAAGCAAAGTTTCAACTAAACCTATCATCATCATCATCATTGTTCCTCATTGTCGTCATCATCATCATCACCCTCGTCCTCATCCTCATCATCATCATCATCATCATCATCATCATCACCATCATTGGTCGTCAACATTGTCATCGTCATCATCATCCTCATCCTAATCCTCATCATCATAGTCATCATCCTCATCATCGTCATTGAAATCATCCTTATCATCATCATCACAATCATCATCATCATCATCATCATTGTTCCTCGTCATCGTCAGCATCGTCATCATCATCATTATTCATCATCACCATCATCATCGCCATCATTGTTCATCCTCATAGTCATCTTCATAGTCATCATCATCATCCTCATCATCATCATCTTCATCATCAACATCAGCATTGCAATCATCATCATCATAATCACTATCATCATAGTAATAGTCATCGCGATCATCATCCGCATCATCATCATCATCATCATCACCATCATTGTTCATCATCATAGTCATTATAATCCTCGTCATCATCATCATCGTCGTCATCAACATCATCGTCGTCGTCATCGTCATCATCGTCATCCTCTTCATCATCATAGTCATCATCATCATCATCACCATTGTCATCATCGTCATCATCCTCACCATCCTCATCAACATCATCATCATCATCCTCATCTTCATCATCATCGTCATCATCACCATCATTGTTCATCATCATCATCATCATCATCATAGTCATCATCCTCATCATCATCATTGTCATCATCCTCCTCCTCATCATCATCATTCCATTGCAAATGCTTGGAAATAAAATCAAAGCAAAGTTTCAACTAAACCTATCATCATCATCATCATCATTGTTCCTCATCATCATCCTCGTCCTCATCCTTGTCATCATCATCATCATCACCATCATTGTTCGTCATCGTTGTCATCGTCGTCATCATCCTCATCCTAATCCTCATCATCATAGTCATCATCCTCATCGTCGTCATTGAAATCATCCTTATCATCATCATCATCATCATTGTTCCTCATCATCGTCAGCATCGTCGTCATCATCATTGTTCATCATCGTCGTCGTCATCATTGTTCATCCTCATAGTCATCTTCATAGTCATTATCATCCTCCTCATCATCATCGTCTTCATCATCAACATCATCATCCTCATCATCGCAATCATCATCATCATCATCATCATAATCACTGTCATCATAGTAATAGTCATCGTGATCATCATCCTCATCACCATCATCATCATCACCATCATTGTTCATCATCATAGTCATTATAATCCTCATCATCGTCGTCGTCATCATCATCAACATCATCATCCTCATCATCCTCATCCTCTTCATCATCATAGTCATCAACATCATCATCATCATTGTCATCATCATCATCACCAACATTGTTCATCATCGTCGTCATCATCATCCTCATCCTCATCATCATCATCATCCTCATCGTCATCATCACCATCATTGTTCACCATCATCATCATTGTCGTCGTCGTCATCATCATCCTCCTCATCATCATCATCATTGTCATCATCCTCCTCATCATCATCATTCCATTGCAAATGCTTGGAAATAAAATCAAAGAAAAGTTTCAACTAAACCTATCATCATCATCATCATTGTTTCTCGTCCCCGTCATCATCATCATCATCCTCATCCTCATCCTCATCATCATCATCATTATTCGTCATCATTGTCATCCTCATCCTAATCCTCATCATCATAGTCATCATCCTCATCATCGTCATCGAAATCATCTTTATCATCATCATCATCATCATCATTGTTTCTCATCATCGTCATCGTCATCATCATCATCATTGTTCATCATCGCCATCATTGTTCATCCTCATAGTCATCATCATCCTCCTCCTTATCATCATCTTCGTCGTCAACATCATCATCCTCATCATCGCAATCATCATCATCGTCATCATCATAATCACTGTCATCATAGTAATAGTCATCGTGATCATCATCCTCATCATCATCATCATCATCACCATCATTGTTCATCATCATAGTCATTATAATCCTCCTCATCATCATCATCATCCTCATCCTCTTCATCATCACCATCATTGCCATAGTCATCATCCTCATTGTCATCATCATCCTCATCATCATCATAGTCATCATCCTCATTTGATCATCATTGTCATCATCCTCCTCCTCATCATCATCATTCCATTGCAAATGCTTGAAAATAAAATCAAAACAAAGTGTTTACTTAGCAAATGCACAAAGTAGCGCGAACGCGCTTTTAGCACCCAGAGAGCGCGATCGCGCTTCTAGTGCATGTGCGTTATGTTTTAAACTACACGCGCACATGATTTAAATTTAGAATTTTGGTGGCACCTTTTTTCCAACCAACGTGGTGGATGACTTGGCTGCTTTGGTTTTAGGTTCAGGTTGCCCAACCAAGTGGTTTGGACTGTCTTATGACATAAAAACTTGTTTTGTACCACTTCTGTTATTGCGTGCATAATTTTCCATATGCCACGCTTGTCCACTGTTAATGAAAATTCACACACTTGTGTAGCTCTGTCTGTAGATTCTGAATATGTAATTTTTATTTAAATCTATTATCTTTTTCTATTTTTTATTTAATTTTAAATGGACTAATGTCAATCTAACACAAAAGGTAGGCTATTTGCCTCGGCTATAACTTTTAATTGCCTTACCTATTTAAAAAATGGAAAAGAACCCGCACAAGAAGACACAAAGACCTACATCCTTAAAAAAAAAATATCGTTCATTGACTATGTTAAGACCAACATGTAGTGGACCAACGCTCGACCTTGTCATTTTAGGGCATCACTAACTTCCTTAATTTGAAAAATAAAAAATATAACATAAATAAATATGGAAAATATCTTTGCACTAGACACACCTGTTATCTACAACTCTATATAATGTTTTTCACAAAATTCCACCATTTTCATACCAAAGGAATGGACCAATGCAAACATATTCATTATTTTTTAGGAAAAATATAACATACCAACCTTAGAAGAACCTCGTTTTTTTGGATTTATGCTTAGTTTCCATAAATAAAAGTTATATATTCCGGAAGGTAATCCGATTGTCCACGTTTCATATTCTTACACCATATTCCAAAAAGTTGTGTAAGTACCTCTAATATTGTTTTTTGACGTTCAGATTTCTGTTTTTCCAGAAGTCCATTGCAACGAAAGCGTCATAAGTGACCAGCATTAGCTTGCACCAACCCTTCGTGTTGTTCAAAAATTGCAAAATAATCTATAAATTTATGAATGCATTTCAAGCATCAACATACCATATACCTATTACATAAGCCAACTAGTGAATCCCAAAACCCAGCCCCTTAAGATTCACTCACTTGCCTAGATTCCAAAAACAACAATATGGTGTAGGATTCATCATGTGAGGTCTGCACCTCTAGGCTCTATATTCACATGTATCACGGGAAACATTATGTATATTCAAGTCCAAATATATTTTTTTATGCCACTCGGTCGCTCTGTGTGAGTGCATGTGTAACTTATTTCTTTATGTATACAATGAGAAAGTTGCTATATTATTATTCGTTTTGCTATGTAGAAAACAAGACTTTCTAAAAACATATTTCAAAGAATCATGGGAACTTATTTCTTTATGTGTACAATGAGAAAGTTGTTATATTAATTATTCGTTTTGCTATGTAGACAACAAGACTTTCTAAAAACATATTTCAAGGAATCATGGACAATTGCAATGTCAAACAAATCCACCCATCAGCCAGCATGCATTTTACAATTTCTACAGTTGGCATCAAAAAATTACTTCCATTGCAAACATTTTGGAGGTAGATAAATAAGATCCCTAGAAGTTAACTTTATGTTTAAGCCTTCTGCAGGTCATTTCATCTCAAATTCTGATGTCTGAACATGTAATAATATATATTATTTACAGTTCATTAATCTAATTTTTCCAATGTGTTTAAACAGGTTAACATCAAAAAAAAATAAAGACGAATATGTTAAAAATCCCAAAACAAAGTCTAGCAAAGATATAAAAAAATATCAACCAACAATGAAGACAACCTATCACATTTTTTTTAGCAGTGCACCAGCACCAAAGCTCAAATTGCCAGTAGGTATTGGAAGAACACTTGGATCATTTATCGGATATGAAATGGGATCGATTCGAATCTCTTCTTCTAATTTGTGAAGTACAGCATTGAACATAGAAAACTGTTCCACAACTTGGAGGAGAATGTAAAAGAAATTACAAACAGTATTAGTTATACTATTCTTACAGTACAGTAAATAAACAGTATAGTTATACTACTCTTACAGTACAGTAAATGAGATTTACGATTACTTTTTCTTGCTTGTTGATGTAAGAGTTGTTTAGAGATCTATATCAAAGTTTTGTGAAATCCATAAAATATTCTAGAAAAATGATTAGATCTCAGAAAGTCCACCTTTAATAATACACATATTTGCAATGCTGTTTCCGGGACATAGGAACAGGGAAACACATCCACATGACATGTGAAGTCCCCTCTTTTAGGAAACGCCATGGAAAACGTGTCATCCAAAAGATATATGAGAAACAATGGTGAGAGGTGAGAACGCCCCTTCCCAAGAGAGCGCGTTCCCCTCCAACACTGCACATTTGTGAGCTAGACACTATTAAAAATGGATTTTATATATTCATCCAAGTTATCACTTTAGCATGTCTAGCAGTTATTTCAATTATCAGAATCATACAAGCAACACATACATTTCTAATAGAGGACTGTGGAATACTCCCTAAGGATTCCTGGTCCAAAAGCAGAGAAGATAAAGATTAACTTCAAAGTGGCAGAAAAAGGAAAAGATGTGGACTGACGAGTTCAGCAAGATTAGTGCAATGTTCCAGTACTCGAAGGGAACCACCATTGCAACTATGGAGATAACCAAAACAAAAAGTTGAAATAAAGAACCAAACATGAGGAAAAGGTGGGGCACCTGCACACCTAAGAGTATATTGCACCTGCAAAATCGAGCATTGGAGGAAGACGTCTCTAATAAACACCAATAACCAGTTGGTTGTACTGATAAAATGATAAGAGTTACATTTGACAGAGGGAAAACTCGATTTATACCAATAAAGAGGAAAAAACAGCACCCTAAGATTACTATCACTAATGACAATGATTACTTCCACTATTTTAGTTTAGGGTGTATTTTTTTATTGTGACAAACAAAAATTAAAAGAATAGAATTGCAGATCCCGAAATTTTTCTCGCCCTTCCTCCAGAAAAGCTAGACAGCAAATAAGGTATATCATTCCTACGTAGTTGAGAATATTAAGATGCAAAATCTATTTGAATCTTATCAACTTTATATATTAGAAGTAGTTAATCCATTTGTATCCATTAAGCATTAAGCAAACCAGCTTAATATATCAGCTTCATAAAATCACAAATTGGTACAATGCCATAAGCCATCATAAACTTGATATCAAACATTTAGACATTGGCATGCTACAACTTCAATCGGAACTCCATGACCGAGTTAATTTAAGTACGAGTCAGAATGTAGTCTACACTTTAGTGTTGGGCTGCTGTCAACTAGGGTTTTGCTGACTCAGCCCTTGAACCGCCTGATCATAATCAAAATTATGTGATTAGCATAAAACCTCTATTTTTGAATGTTTATCTTAGATATTGTTTGAATGTTTAACTTAAGAATAACTTATTCTGAAATGTTTGCATTGTGGTTTTAGAAAACAATTCAAACTTGATATATTTTCCAACTCTACAATCCCTTGAATTTCTTCCAAGATATTGAAATCGATCATTGCCATTTGAAGATTCTACGAACTCACTGTACAGAGATGTGATATGTCTGCAGCACAACCATCCCACATCAACCGCAATAAACCTTGTAGTATATAATACCTGTAATTTTATATAAGTATGAAGTGAAGCTCTATGGCTCTGCACGTACAGTTCAACAAGATGCTATCATGTCTAGCCAACAACAAGCCCTTTAACCTCATCTTGTCGGGACCCATTGCTTTGTTGTGATCACTTTCTATGAAATAACTCGAAAAAGGAAACTACGGGAATACACTAAGCACACATACTTAGCTAGAGCTACCCACAAATCATAACCAAAAAAACATTCCAAATTTTACAGCCTATAGATAGATATGAGAAGAAACGTTTAATTCCAAAAAATAGAATCAAAGAATGGAAGTTCATACAATGTCAACACTTTTTCTTTTGATAGAGTGCAAATTTCGGCGAGATCCAGTCAAGATGATGAGAACAAGCGGCCCAGCTGCATGAATATAACAAATGCGTTCTCAGTACAATGTGCCACAAGTTTCTTGTGGCCAACTATATTGACGTCGATGCAAGTTTTACTATATAGCCTTTCCATAAAGGGAGAATTGTCCCAGGGCTCCCACAATTGGCAACAAATATTGAAACTTGATCCTCTATTTCCTACCCTAACCTACAGTGTTTTTTCCAAAGGCTCTATCTGAGCAATTGAATCAAGTTCTGGAGCAACTTAATGGAATGTAATAGACCCTAGCATAATATCCTTAATACATGAAGGTATTATGTATCGAGAAAATGTAGGTTTGAGAGTTTCAGCCATGGCACTGAATATAGTAAAAGAAAATTGTTGAAAGCACCTTAAAAATTATTAGAATAGAAGTTAACCATCCAAACAACAAAACACGTGCCATGACCACAGAATCAAGTAATGCCAGTAGTTGAAAACATCGTATCTGGGAATCACAAGAACCCATGTACAAAATTATCTACGGCTTAGGTTTTTCCTCACTCCTGGTGATCTTCTACTACTATCATCCAAATTCGGTTTATCGTCATTCCTTTCTGATCCAGTTACCTTTACCCTATGTTGTACATCTTCAACATATCTGAACCACCGTAATTCTCGTTCTCTTCATGGCATCCTAGCATACCTCTATTCTAGCTTCAATAAGCGTTTTGCCTCAGACCGTGAACTAAGAATGTTCTTCCCATATTCAATATGCTTAGTTTCCACATTCACCCTGATAACATCAGCCATATGTGACTGATATTCCTACACACAACGCTAAACAGTAAAAGGTTCATGCCAATATTTAGCAATTTGATAATCTGTTTGATATCATATTTAATGAAAAATTGAACTAGTTCAAATATCAAAAGATTCACTTCATATAATTTATTAACATTTTCACGAACTCTCCCGTTCTGCCAGATCTAAATCAAAATTTGTAGCATGCCTTAAAGGATCTTTCTCCAACTCGGGTCTTGGCTCAGTCCATGATTCCAGACAAACATCAAAAATATTAGTTTCCAGAATGAAACAGGGCTTGCCTGAAACTTGAATACTTGATTCTTGCTTGTAGGGAAGGCATTTGAAAGAAAATCACCTCGCAATCTTTTAACCTTTCTGTTAGCAAAGATTGATATGAAGTCACTGCATCCTTTCTTCTTTCCTTCAATCGCACTCTCCACCTCTGGTTCCTCGGATTACTTGCTTTTCAGCATTTCACATTTTCTTTCCTTTAGTTTTTCCTCGACAGGTCGACGAAATATATATATGAAACACCTCCACAACTTGTACATTGCTAACTAGGGTATAGATACAATATTTCTAAATAAATAGAAGTAAATAACAATACAAAATATTGAATTACCACATACATGACCTTTCAATAAATAGGTTCGACGATAAAACAAGATCAACCTAATAATATTTATTCATCATTTTATATATCAATCACCTTCAACTTATTATTCAAACTTCAGACCTGGATAAAATTTAAAGCACATACAATGAATGAATATCGGAAAAATGATTCCCAACAAAGAAATATGCCACTCCAGTAAGACATAATCTGGATGCACAATTATTTTTATTCTCGTTGTTCTCCTAAATAAATGTTTCTTACAGGCGGCGTTTGTATAGTTGTGCCCAATGAGAGTCAATTTACAGTGATGGAAGAGACAACTCAGGGTCCATTTTTACTCCACACCTATCACAGTGATGGAAGAGACAACTCAGGGTCTAATGGAGGCTATGATATGGTCTAAGACACTTTTCTTCACTCTCTACTACAACAACTATTTTTTGTTATTTTCAGGATAGAATTTGTTTTCAAAGAAAAGCTTGCTAGGGTTGTGATCCAAGAGCTTGCTACTGGTTCCTTCAAAGATGATTTTTTTAATTACTCTTGCCCACGTGCTCTGCTCCAATAATTTGTTGTTGAGCTTGATACTAGTTCCTTTAGAAATGATTTTTTTAATTACTCTTGCTCACATGTTCTGCTTCAATAATTTGTTGTTGACGCTTATATTTGAAAGAGGATTATTGGTATTGGCTACCAATATGAATTAAATGATCACACGCTAAAAGAGCAGATTGCTGTACCTTTTTTACATAATTAAGCAGCTATGTTACCAGAAACTGGAAACGGGAAACGAAACGAGAAACGGGAATGGTACAAGAAACGAAGTTTAGAGGTTTTGCATTCAAAGAAACGAGGAGAGAAAAATAACAAAAATGAAAGTTCCGGCATATATTCAGTTATAATTAACAAAATATTTTGTGGTATACCAGCTTAAATTTAAGTTCATAGGAGACCCAATCACTGATAAATTGAATTCATATATACTTACAAGCAATTCAGAAAACTTGAAAAAAAAATACCAAATTTTAAATGGTTGAATTTAAGAGAAAGTGTTTTAGCTATACAAATCACAAAAATTAGGAGGAAAAAGGGCCATCTCTGTACTCTGTTCTTGAGCAGTCAAATCATGAACAAAAAATATACTACCAAAATCAGAAAGTCAAATCATGAACAAAAAAATAGAGTATCAAAATCAGAAATTCTAAAGGCAAAACATCACAAGACGAAAAAAAATCCAAGTGAAAAACAAAAACTGACTACTCAGGCAAAACATCACAAAACAAAAAAAACAAGTGAAAAACAAAAACTGACTACTCAAACGAAAGAACAAAAGAGATGCCATGGATTCTTTTACTGAGAAATACAATCATTAATGAAACAAGCCGAACAGATTTACAAAATTAGAAGGAAAAAAGCTATAGGTTGTTATTGGGCAACAAGATTATGAACAAAACAATATGAATGCCCAAAACACAAATGCAATGCCAAGAACAGCCTATCTTCATTGTTTTTCTGTAAAATATTTTGTAAATAGAAACTGACTACCAAAAGCACAAAATCCAAAAGGGAAAAAATCCCGATGCCATGTCTACTGGGAATAAAATTGAGAAGTAAAATTCAATTATTCAAATCACAAAATCAAATCTAAAATGTCATCTACAAAATATGTTTCTTGAGCAATAAATTACAACTGAACATTACTCACCCAAATCTCAACATTATATGACTAAAATTCCATACCTGTTCTCTGCAACAAAAAAATTTGAAAGACTTTTAACAATACCTGACCAGTGGCTTCAAACTGAAAGAGATCGCGGGACAACACAGAGAAGCCAACTATGGCGTGAGGCCCTCCATGGGGTCCAATCGACCCTTCAAGCTAGGGATTACAGCACTTCCCATACAGAAATCTCAGCACATTTCCCATGGAATATCAATATTATTGAATGTGCATATTTTTTCAGGCCAAAATATCAAATCACAGAGCTTGAATATATCTTTCATCATTACCTTTGATAAAATTGGTATTTGCAAATTGTGTGACCTATCACAGATGACATGTATCAGTACTTTAAGCTGCAAACTACAGGAAAAATGGTAAACGATGGGCAAATTGCCTATCAAATTCCAGCCTGCTTACTATGATGATACTTTATCACTATCATTTTTATGTTTTCATTATTAATTTTTAGTATGCTTATATTGACCAAGAGAATCAATCTCGACACCTTTCTTCACCAAAGAACAAAGTGTATATGCATTCCCTTCTTTTATTACGTAGTGTAAAATATGTGTGTAATTGTCCCTCACTCTATGTGTGTGTAAGTCCTATCGTCATCCATTTTGAACTATAATAGCATATAATCTATATGAAAACACCAGTGGTCATCCTGTAACCCTGTTTTAGACTGACTATACAAATCTATCTAGGCGAGTCCAATGACATATTGTAAGGTTTTCACTGTTCAGGGAAATAATATAGCACTAGAATCCCTCCAAAAACAGGACTTTGTAGGGAAGGACTTTGAGTATCTGTCTTAAAAAACTCGCTCTATGCTGCAAATTCACAAACATTTGTTTAAATGTGGGGGCAATTAATTTCATTCTTTCTGTGCTTGATGACTGGATTGATGAGGCCAAAAATCAGTTATTTTCCTATGGTTTCCAGTGAGAAGCTGCAACAGTAATCAGGCATATGATAAAAGATTGATGCCTATACTATGTAGGCTGTAACATATTTTAAAGATTCGCCTTTAAGTTTTTAGTATAGCATTCTTTGACAATATAGTACTAGCATTCTTTGACAATATAATACACTGGTTAAATCATTGCAATGCAATTTTTTTAAATTGATTTTTTTAAATCTGCTCTGAAGGGAATGTAACTTACCAGTAACCACCATGGGCGGGCCAAGCACAAGAATAGTGCGCTCTCTCCAACCTGGAGCCGTCCCTGCAAGTTGTTGTGAAGAAGAGCTCCAGTCTACTGTCTTCTACTACCTAAATCCAAAGCAGAGAGGAATGAATATTAAATCCAATAAGACTGAGATTAATACTGTCCACAAATGTTGTTGATAGTTTACTTGATAGGTACAACACCCTTACAGTTACTTGTGACTCCACAAAGACTTTCCTCTACACATCGATCTCCACAGAGCTGCAGTCGGTTGAGGCTCTTCTTTTTACAACAAGAAAGCAACTCCTCTGCACATGGAGAACAATAGCAGAGCCTCTCCTCCTTTGCGCAGTGGCTTCTCCTTATCAATGGCTCCACTTCCTCTGCCTCACTGTTTTCACAGCAACGATTTCTCCCCCAGCGCTTGAACAATTTAATCTGGACTAAAGTCTGAAAATTCCTCTACCTTACTGTTCTCACAGCATAGATACAAAAGTTTGAGTAAACTTAGGACCGGCGATGGGCGGCAGAGAGCAGGCTTCCTTCCATAATACTCCATCGAGCTGGCTTCCAGGCTTCCAGGCTTCCATCCTGTCAATTAATTCGGCATTTAATTCATCAAACTAACCACCCACCAACTTCTAAGTCACCAGCTCGCACAAGAAACGGTCAGCAACGGACCACGTTTTAAGAAAAATGCAAAACGTTTCTGCTAAAACCGTTGTCGAAACGCGTTTCGTAAGAAACGGTTTCTCCATTCCAGAAACGGGAACGGCCGAAAGAAACCGCGGTTTTCGTCTCAGTTTCGTTTCTACTTCGTTTTTTTTAGAGAAACGTATAATCCCGTCACGTTTCTGGTAACATTTGGTAAACGTTTTATTATATTCCTTATTGGGTCGGAGAGATTGAAGTTCCTTGACCTGATGGTACGAACTTTCCCGGCCGAAAGAAACCGCGGTTTTCGTTTCGGTTTCGTTTCTACTTCGTTTTTTTAGAGAAACGTGAATCCCATCACGTTTCTGGTAACATTTGGTAAACCTTTTATCATATACCTCGTTGGGTCGGAGAGATTGAAGTTCCTTGATCTAATGGTACGAACTAGTCTACCTCTATTCCTGAACTGTACGAACTAGTACAACCCACAAATTGAAGAAACTACAAAACTTGGTTCCTTCCCCGATCTGGTAGTTCGATAGGTTTTAAAAGAAGTGTACAATATTGCATTAGATGGTTATTTTCTTTCCCGATCATAAGAATTTTATTCCTCGATCATAAGCTCCTAAATTCCTAAAGGAAGGATGAGAGAAAACCTAAAGGAAGGATGAGAGAAAATGGCCCTTAAAGGTCCTAGATCTATCTTGAACTGTTGGATGGTACCAATTGCCAGATACCATGCTCTTTAACAACATATAAACACATACATGAAATAATTTCAAATGGCGTAGATGTTCTTTAACTGTTGGATGGTACTCATTGTCAAATACCATGCTCTTAAATAATATATACACACATGAAATAATCTCAAATGGTGTAGATGTTCTTTAGTACATAATATATTTATACTTGTCAACAGTGAAGGCGCTCTATCCATTGTTAGATAAATGAATAATTCATTAGGTATATCCTCTATCTTCCATAGCTTGACTAGCCAGCAACATAATTGTGCAGTGTCTTTCAGCATTCAAGGGTTGGAAAACCAACCACACAGTTCACCCAAGTCTCCACAACCTGACAGCCTGGAACCTAACCTTGCAGACCACAAAACTTAGCCTTACAATTCCAACAACTTTCCCTGTACTGCAACTTTGCTAAATGACAAATTTCCTAAACCGGATTCTTCTAAACAACTTTCCTAAACCACAATTCTACAATATTGTAGATTCATTGAACTAGCAACTTGTTCAAAACTGCAACCTATCATCACAGATGTCAGTCCACCCACAACATCATCAGTCCACCCACTAATATCAGCGAACTTATTCATCTTGTATTATTGTCACTTTTAGAAAACATCTTCCAACACTAATGTAATGTTGGGAACTTACTGTAGATGTTGAGTGTTAAAAATTCCTATACAAAAAAGTTTCTCTAAAAATAACTTGGCCAAATCTGTTTCCAAAGCAAAACTGATATCTATAATATCATTTATGGATTCCAGCTGTTTTCTTTGGAACTATAAATCTTCTATTTGGGAAGTTACTCTGACGTAAAAATATTTTAACTCTTTCGGACATCAAGCATTGTGTCCACATGATACACAAGTGAATAAGTATGTTAATTCTACACTGAAATCCTCCACTTGCTTTTGGTTTTTTCTCTACATTCTCTAAGACAAACTCCCAAATCTTCTTTAGAAGATACATGTGTAGTAATATTCCAACTGCATTGTATTGGCATTATCATTATAAATCCAAATATTTAGCGACCGCGGAAGCACCCTCATACTCCTTGACAGATTCACAATCAATTTATTGCATATGTGTTATAAACATTTTTTTTCCAGACATAGTTTTGCATCTAAAGAAGCAAGGTGCATTCTACAACATAAGTGAGGGTAGGGGTAGGGGTAGGGGTCTGGGTGGGGGTGATCCATCAACTACATATGTTTGTGTGTGTTTATATGTGTGTAACACTGCATTAAATGTAGGTAACGCATTGGATGCATTAAATGTGGACAATAGCACAAACCTAACCAAACCCAGATATGATATGCAGCATGATGTTGTGAAGCCCAAGGAAGCATATATGTAGTTCACACAAATAGCCAACAAATCAAACATTTGAACTTGAGATATTCAGGGTAAATATTTGCAACCTTGAGGTGCATATTAATGTCCCAGTGTATTAAAAACCAGTCGTACAGTACAGGAAACTAGCATTGAAAAGAAAACATTATCATCGGATTGCAGCCCGTTTAGGTAATAGTTTCCTAAATAAAACACTCATCGTTCTCTAACGATACCTGCTCAGCTTCTTTAATACCATCATAAACAACAGACATGTCCAGTACTTTAATTTTCCATTCCTGACATTGTGCCCTCTTGCAATCGATAAAATGTACACTTTCATACTGAGTAAAATTATACGTAGCATTGGTGGAAGTAAACCACCATCATGCTTGAGATTTTGACCTCATCATAATTGAAGAAAGTGAAAGTGGAGGTACGAGAACATGAAGTGCCAATTTTGAAACCAAATACAAACAACTTTGGTAACAAAAACCAATAACTTCTCCCCTAAATCAATTCATTCTGAGGGAAGAAAAACCCCGCATAAGGGTTGTACCCTTTTACCTCGGACATCCCATCCTTTTTGCATGAACTACTTAAAAAACCACTAGAATTGGAAGACACTCGAGTATTTCCAGGCCTATTCCTTACATCTTGATTACTACTCAAATTCCTTTCTTCAATATTGCCACCACCTAGTAATTCTTTTTCATCAACAAAAGACTTGAACTAGTGGTGGTTTGGAATGTCGGTGTTGGGATTCTGCCCCCCAATGTCATAACTTGCTACCTCCCAGCTTGATAATATGCTGAAGATCAGAACAATTAAAACATTTTGAAAGTGGTGTCGACTTTCCATGTAAACTTTGAAAGCCCGCAAAATATTCATCTATAGAAATTACATACACAAATAATGCGTTTGTCATCACCAACAACCCTCTGAATCCATGTACAGGGGTAGTCTTCCTACTCATTTGCATATTCTCCAACTTCTCAACCCCTTCAGAAGTAGATTTGTTTTTTGCTTTGTTGGTTACAGTTCACTCAATTTCATCCTCTTGCAATCTCTTTGGTTGCTCGATCCGTTCTTCCTTAAAAGTATGTAGGTCCAATACTAATCCATAGTGATATAAGACGTCAATGCATCCCATCAATTTTCTAATCAATGCATCCCACATGAATATAATCCCAGACTCTTTCATGACAAAGAGAACTTCATCAGCAAATTGAAAATATACCCAGCATGCACAACATTCTTCTTCATGGACAAGTAATTTATCTGAGCCAGCTATCAATTCCTCTGAATCATATATTAAGAAAATAGAAGTTAAGAATGGTTAGAATATGTGAAAACCAGTAACAGAGGTGCAATAGAAATGGCTAGCAAAGAAGGATCTCTAGGGTTCAATTTATCTAGGTCTTGTGTAGCTAAGACTTTGTTGGTCGCCCGATGTGGACCAATCTTAGCCTGTGAATTCTTCAGTTCTCCAAACTCATGTGTGGATAATTTTAATGGTAATTCTGGAAATGGTTGATATAAATACTTTTCAGATAAATTCTCTTACAACTCTCAGTCAACTGACTTAACAATGCAGAAATATTTGAGGAAAAGAGTAGAATAGCCTTTCCTAGTCATTTATGTTTTGGTGAATCTTTACTAACGGTGGGAGACTGTAAATATGAAACATTTAATTGTAATCCTCATAATGTGGATATTAATACTTGTCAGATAAACTATGTTACAACTAACAGTAAATTAGGTAATGATGCAAAAGTATTGGAGGCAAGAAATATGAAACATCTTGCTAGGCATGATTTATGTTTGGATGATTCCTTTAAGACATGCTCTTCTTTACTAAGAATAAGAGACTGTAAATCTGAAAGCTTGGACATAAATGCATGTATCAAATATCAATAGACAGACAAGCGTATATCCAATACAATACATGGAAGAATTTAATTTTAAGTTCTCAAATTGAGGAACCATTATTTCGACAATCTAGGATAATTGATAGAATTTGCAGCCAACCCTTATACTTCCTAATTTGTGAAATTTGAAGAACACATACATAGTCATACAGATGGCAATTTCGCTAATCAAGTAAGCACTAACAGAAACCAAATACATCTATTTTTCAATGTGGGAGTTACTTCATTTGCAGGTCAGAATGGGTCTAGATATAGGAATAGCCAAAGGAATGTTAATAGTAACACTTTCTGCTAATCTAAAATGACCATAGGTAGTGGGCCGCCAAATTTCTATGGCATTGACAATCGACCAGACTCAACTAGTAGTAGCTTAACCCAAGGATCTGATACGGTTGTTCATGAGACTGGTGATAGATTTGGTAGAAATCATAGAATGGATCATGGAAAGAGACATACTAATCAACTGGTATAACAGTGAGTCAAGAAAAGCAAAGGATAAGGGCATTGACAATGATGGAAAAATGGGCCATAGAACTGCAGCCGGGGAAAGTTGAGAAGCACTTTCCAAGAAGTCTAAAAACACTATGGACCATAGTTTTGTCAAGGGAGAAAAATACTATGGAAACAATACTGCTTCAGAAAGTTCCTCGTGTGGGAGCGTGTGTTTGGAAAAGGGTTCAGAAGAACCCTGAGAATGGTTGTATAAATGGGCCTAAATTGCCCTGTTAGGCAAAGGAAAAGCAAGATACGGAAAATGTAAATCCATGTATTACAAAAATGAAGACCATATGGGAAAGAAAACTAGGCTCCTCTACTATGGATGACAGTAAACCTTTTTCTCAGAAGGAAGAAGTGGATACCTCATAGCAATCGAATTGTTCCAAGGGTACAAATCTTGAGACGGATGAAATATAACAGTTTCTCATTCCATACGAAGAACATCTAAATCAGTAGGCTACTACGTTATTGTAATGCGTTACTTTCCATTAATAAACTTCCCTTATGATGGTACAAGAAATATGATCGCAAAAGGCATATAGTAGTTTTTGCCACCAGTTGCCATCATCTCTTCTTAATGGCTTATTCATTGTTAAATTCTAGTCCTGGAGCTGATTTACACACCAACTCGATCAATTTTGATTTGGGAAAAAGGAGAGCACTAAACAACAAAGGTGGGGACGATAAGAAGGCTATACAAGGTATTCTGGAATAAATCCTCGATCTCCGGTGTTAACAAATAACATTTGAAGCCCTGTCAATGGATAAGGTTTATGGAAAAGGACTGATATTGCAGGCTCTGGTCAACAGGCATCCAGGTCCTCTGAAACACAGGTGCATGTAGATGATAACATGAGAGACTTGGAACTTGGAATGAGCAATCTGGAGAACCATGGTACCTCAATTGTTGAGCTCGGCGTGTTCTCTCTCCATAAAGACAGTTGAACTGTTCTCTCTCCATAAAGACAGTTGAACTGCCTCAGCCAAGAATCCAAGATCCCCAGATGATGAGTACATTGGCTTGTTGCTTTTGGTGCTCCATCTTTTCTTCTTCAACAAAACTTCCCAGGTTACATAATGGCACCCCATTTCAGTCTTATCAATGTTTACCTTTACATGCTCTAACTCTCCCCTATTTTTCTAGCTCTCAGTAGCCATATCATCGGTTATAACAATTTGTAAACCTCTTTCTGCATTTCAATCTATATCTATTGATTGACAACCTATATCAGAGACAATTTGGACATGGTTCTTTATAAGAGGCCAACACCTCACAAAAATCTTATATCTATTTTTAACGATCAAATGTGTATTATATGGTTTTTTATACAAGTTGTATCTAAACATATTGTTTCCATTTTTGTCTAAAAAGGTACCTTTCCTTTTTCTAAGACACGCTAGAGCCAAAATTCAAGAGACAACAATGCAGGGAGAAGATAAATGAGATGATTACTCTCATAGAATGAAAGAAAAGAAAGAAATTGTGATACTATTGTATTGTGTCAAGAGGAAAGTGAACGGTTTTCAATTGGGTGTAGCTTGAGTAGCTAAAAGAAAATTTGTCATCCTTCCTCATCTGAATTCAAATTTCACTTTGTAACATGATTGCTCTTTGTAAGCCAATTTTTAACTATTGACTTGGACTTGAGCTCTAAATAATCCAGTTTACCTTGGGTACCATCCTCATAATGAAGGGATTACCCAATGGATTTCCATAGGAAATAAATTAAGCAAAAAAGAAATAAAGAGGAAAGATAATAATCAAATTATTATCAAGTACAGAACAATAAAGCATTGCTTCTCAAGAGGTTAGGATGTTTGAATTGCATCTACATAAGTAGGGATTGCATACTCTTTCCATACATATACTTAGTTGATGGTAGCTGCAAGGTAACTGAGCATTGCTTCCATAAGTTCACATAACTTCAAGAGAAACTTGTGTATTGTGCAAACAGATGCAAGTTATTGTCTCCATGCCAGTTTTTCATTTTAAATTTCAATTAACAGACCTATAACTTACAGTCCGGGAGACATGTCCTTGGGTCTACTATTTATGTTTCTTCAGAACAGTAAGTACAGGTTCATAACTTAATGTTCTAAAGACACTCCTTTGTTGACACTTAATTTGAACATTATAAGAGGTAAATAATATGGAAGCACATATCAGTGGTAGATAGATCAAAGCTAACCAAGATACAAACAGAAACCATTGGTTATCTATTTAGCATGTACGAGTTAAAATTTTAGAATCCAACTATTAATGTTTAGTGGTCCATATTAACTGTCACATTAAAATTGAAATATGCAATAAAAACAATGACACAAAAGCGTGTTGACCTGTTATGTCCAAAGATCTCTACACATTTTGCATATAAGCCTTTCTCAATTGCACTCTAGCCACAATCATCTTATTTGGCACATGTCACAACCATTGGGTCTTTTCTACAACACTCCCCATCTTCTGTTGAAACACTTTTGATATCAGCTTTAATGTCACAGGTCTGAGCTAAGGCCTTCAATACTTCAAACAGTACAACAATAGTTTGGTATTTTTTTAGTAGATGATATCTGAAGAAGATTCAACCACCGGTCAGCAACCTCTTAGGGACAACTTCATCAAAAAAGAGAACTAAATTAAGAGCTTAAAAGAATGGAATAAAGTTCTATCAAAGATTTCGGTTTATATAACCAAAGATTGGCCTATGTTCAATGTTGCTCAAGGGAGGACCAAAGAGAGAAATCATCATGTAAATGGATGCAAAGCAAGCTAAAAGAAAAAGAAAAATTAGATAAGACTTCTTCTAAGGGGATCGTATCAGGTTTTAAGTTGTATCCCCAAGGCCCTCATGTTACTTTCTAGGTCTTCATCATCATTAAATATTGCATCTAAAAAATAGATACTCTGACATTCACATACAAAAAAACAAACAAAATTTGGGAATCAATTTCGGCATTTGTTGGTACCAAGTTAATATGTTAAATATTTTTTAGATCCAAGTACACATTTTAAAATGAATACAATAGCCAATCATGTAAACATACACCCACTAGCAGTTGCATACAGTTTAAGAGTGGCACAAACTACTTGAGAAACAAGAACTTTGTTCATATCCATTTACAAATTTTCCAATGAGTGCAATAACTAAGCACGGAAAAAGATGCATGGCAACAGTTTCATACATTTCAAGAGTAGGAAAAGCTAGGTAAGTAAAATGACATCCTAGGTGGATTTTGCAACAAAAATAATAGAGCCCAAAAATATAACTGTTGCATAAAGATAGACGTGGAAAAGTTAAAAATAAGATCTGAAACAGAGTAAACTATCACTACACCAGCTCCATATAGTTATGATTCTCAAAACTATCTAGATGCACAAATATGTGAAAGGCTCATACTAAATAAGGGGGTATATGTTCATTATCCTATGGATTTGTTTCTTACAGAACTTTGGAAGTTAATTCATGTCAGTCTATATGGAAGATGAGTTGAAGAGAAGTATTTATCCAATGGAGAACTTGGAACTCAATAAGCAGACAGTTTAAAGCATAAATCATAAAAGCTATAGGAGCTTTAAGAACAGAAGAAATATTAAAACTTTTTAGGGATGAGATACTTACAGTAAGGAATGGAGGTATCTGAATAGATGAAAAGAATCTTAGCATTTGGGAACATTCACTATATCCTGATGCAGAGCTCCTAAGTCGGCACACGTCGAGAGAATGCTCAGAATGGTGACCTTGTTGGGATTCACATTCTCCACTTGCATTCCATGGAATATCCTTAGAGCCCCATTGGCACATCCATTATGAGCATATCCAACTATCATCGCACTCCATGACACCACATTTTGTTCAGGCATTTTGTCAAAGACTTGGTTGCATATTCTAAGCTCCCACACTTGGCATAAATGGTCATAAGAGCATTCCCCAAAAACAAATCTGATTCAAACCCTATTCTAACTACATATCATGAATTTGTTTGAGATTTGAGGATATGATAAAATTTTGTTTGGAACTCAGTTGCATTAACATCTATGGAATCGTCAAAATGGAGAGACACTGCCAAAACAGAAATGGCATGTGAGCTGAGATGGTTTATATTTGTGTATGAGGGATGTTCAATGTCCAAAAACGGATGGTAAATGATATAAACCGCTTCTTGAGCTCTGCATATCAATGGAGTTCTCCCGGTTTTTCATTGTTGTTATTTTAGGAAATGCAACAATAAAATATCCTCTTCCTCTATTTGATCTGGTGGGCAAAGATCACAGGGAAACAGATAATTGATAATGGGTTTGTCTCACTTTAAATTTTGGTATACCAAATCCGATTTATAAATTGTGGAACTTAAACCAGATCCGATTTATAAATTGTGGAACTTTTTCTACCATGCCATTCAAAACACTGAAGAAGAACAACTGTCATTTTTGTGCAATTTGCAATCCTCCATGGGCCCTCATTACATTATATCGTAGCTTCAGATCCCAACAAATCGTGGTTTAGTGGGTCGTATAGGTTTGCTAGATGGAATACCTCCTTATTTACCCCAATCACAATCTTCTCAGGCATAAATCTTAAAGATGTCGCATTAAATAAGCCTCATTAGCTACGATTTGAGTATTCTGGTTGCTCATTGTTGGTTCTAAGTTTCTCCAACATCAAGACAAAGTTAATCCAGAATTATGATATATTTCCTCCTAAGATTTTTATGTAGATCTGTCAACTATTCACATGGTTGGAATCTCATGCTAATAAGAAAGGTATTTTCCCCAAAATAGCGATCGCCAAATTATAATTTTGATTAATTTTTTTAAAATAAATCTTCGGTAAGGGTCATTGCATAGTAATAGAGCCATGTTGTCGTTGTAGGGTCATTGCAGAGTAATAGAGCCGTGTTATAGATGATTATGTTGTTATTGTGGTTTAAAAAAAAAAAAAAATATTTGTCAATCAAGTTTTCATTTCTCTTTTCCTTGTTAAATTCTGTATTTTTCTTTATCCATATTATTTGTGAAAAATAATTTTTTTGATTATTTAATTTTTCAATCTAAAATTTAGATGTCATGGTCAAAGGTTGATTTAGGGTCTTAGGATTGAGTAAGGGTTGATATAGGGTCCTAGGATTAGTAAGTTATTGTTACAATTATAATCTTCTCTTGTCCAATTTGGTCAGACACCTAGAGTCAATTTAGTCATTAATTGGGTCCACTAGTACTATTGGGTCCACTTGGCCTAATGGGGCCACATGTACCAGTCACTGGAGTGTGGGGAACACTCGTAGAAGTTAATTGCCACTTACTGCATGTGCATGCATCAGTTTGGGCGCCTCCTAGACCAATCCCTACATTTTAGGAGCCACTAGGAGTCCCGGCACCAACCTACTTCAGTTAGTTGGAGTTAGTACTAGTTAGTTTTAGTTAGCCCCCACTTACTTTCAATTAGTTCACAATCAGTTAGCTAGCTCTAGTTATGCATGGTTGCATGTGGAGTAGGCGCCTTTGCCCACCTACCACACTCAGTTGCACTGAGTTAACTAGCTATCACTGATTGATTGAGTTGTTGGACATCTGGGAGTTGATTTGTTGGACTCCGATAGTGATTTAGACAAGTTCAGTTAGCCATGCAATTAGGTAGAGTCAATCAATTCGAATTCTTCTCTCATGCATTCAAATTGACTGGTTATTAATACCAGTGTATTACATTGTAATTATTATCCACTTACTTTTTATTAATGAAAGCATTACACAGTTGCAAGCCATTTTTGCACTGTTTCATTCTTCAATTCTGAGTAAAATTGTCTGATCTATCTTGTGAGTTGTGTGTTGATCCACAGATCTATGTGCTCAATTTTATAGTTACTGGGTTGATCCATGCATTAGTGTCTTAGGGTGTAAGTGGGTTATAGCATGGTAGGGTGTTAAAGGGTTTGAGGGTAGTGGGTTTAAGGTACATTGTTTTAGATGATATTAGGATAGGGTTCATAGTATTTAGGTGGTATGTGTTAGTTGTTATGGGGTTCAATGTATTATACATGTCAACTACCTGCATTAGGTTAGTATGGTGGCTTATATTAGCATTTATAATGCATTGTCAATCAAGAACACATGGGTGGGAATTCTAATTACTTGTACATCATATTTGGTTGGGTGAGGTGTTGACATTTATTGGTGTGTTCTTTGATTTCTCAAACAACTAGTTTCTACCTTGTATATTTGTGCCTTGGTCCTTGAAGAGATAATCTAGAATTGAAACTTTGTCACTCATTTTTCTTGTTTGTAACGTTGTCGCTCCTTTTTCTTATTTGTGACTACTCTTGTTGGTGAATAGGGATTGGTGTCATATTGAAAGGATGGTTGGTACAAGGTTTGAGTTGGAAGGGACTTGGACCTTTTTTTGCAATCTCATTATCTAGCTACTTAGAATTGGGTAGAACAATCTTAACTTGATTGGACATGATTCAATTTCTCATGTCTTCATCCATATCAAACAATTGGACTTCTTAAGAGTTTAAGAGTTCCACAACTTCTAACATACTCTACACTAGTACATGTAAACATTTTTCCCAAAGCAAATCGTCACTATAGAAACACTTTTGTGTCGCTATAGCGACGAATAGGAGCCCAGATTTTTGTGGAAAAATTATCATCGCATTAGCCAGTGACACTTCGAATATTCCATCACTATAGCTACAAAACAGAGATGACACGTGGTGATTATGTCCTTTGCTTCAAAAACCTATAGGCGTCGATGTAGCGATGTTTATGTGTCGCTAGCGTTGCTATAGCGACGAAAGATTGTGGCAAAATCATGCGACTAAGTCATATTGCGTCGTTGGAGCGATGTTTTGGCGTCGCTATAGCGACTTAATATTGTGGAAAAATCAAGCAGCTATGTCATATTGCGTCGCTAGAGTGACGTATAGTCATCGCTATAGAGACATACATTTGTCGAAATAGCAACGTCAATGCGTCGCTATAGGCACGAAAGTATGTTGCAACTAAGAAATGCTTAATTATTTTTCCATCAGAGCAACAATTTATCGTCGTTATAGAGACGTCAAGTTGTCACTATAGAGATGATAGTTTGTCGCAACTTAGAAGCGACTAAGCATTGATGCGTCGCTATAGCAACGTCGATGTGTCTCTATAACAACACCAGTACGTCGCTATAGTGATGTTTACTGTGTATTTTAAAATATATATATATATAGAATTCACAGCAAAGAGTGTATTTTAAATCTAGGCATACCTCTAGGCTCTTACAATGATGTTGGTAGGAAACAAGTATTAGAGGCTAAATGTCCTCCTTGAAACTATATAGGATAGCATATATATTTCAAGCACAAAGCCTATTACTTATTAGTATAGGATTTATTTAAGTCTTGAGAAATATTATTATGAAGAAAAATGAGAAAATGGCACACATGCATCCTCAAAGGATTGAGAAACATCCATCCAACCCAAATCTTCTACTTTCAATGGCATCCTTCTATTACATCTTACCTCTATTTTCCTACCTCATACAACTTAACAAGTGCAATATTTCATCTCTATGTTATGCTACCTGGGAATATGAAGTTTGAACCATTCCCAGGCTAGAAGAAATGCCATTATCATGCTCAATAGTCTTGACATACCTTGATTGTGATGGAATCTGGAACAATGATTGTGTTCTAATTGTGTAGTACACACTATATTTTATGGTTTATCATAGCTATTCACAAATCCCAGTATTGTAATTTATATGGAAAAACTAGTTAGAGCATTATTATGTTATTGATACAATATTGTAATTTAGCTGGGATAAATTTTATAGTACCTTCAGCAATGAAGATATTGTGACCCCCATCTGTCAGCTCCTTTCAAGGATGGGCTATTGATACATCCTGCTCCAGGTACCCTGTGCCACAAACAACTATAAGAGTCATTCCCAAAATACAAGGAACTTATTCGGCATTCATAACTTTTGGCCTCCATGCTAATCTATTAAATATATAAAACATCTACAACCTTTTTCAAGTTTAATAATTGTTGGAAAATCTAAAATTGAAGTTATGTATACCAATATTTATGTGTTCTTTTATCATGCAAATTGGAGATTTTTTTATATGAACATGTTTATCCCTTGTAAGCAAAAATAGTTTCCTTGTATACCAGGACATCATGATCCAAGTTGGCTAATGCAAGGGACCATAGTCCAAAAATCCTGTTGAATCACTAGACAAAGAAAGGTTTATCCTAGATTAAACTTTCAAGAAATTAACATAGCAATCTGATAGTTATATCAATCCAACTAAGGATTCCTAAGAAACATTTAATACAAACTCTTCTGCAATTCTAGAAAGAAAGTGTTTCCTTGTACTCATGTACAACTAGGGTACCCTCCTGCAAGGTCATAGTTTCTTTAGATAAAGAATCCACATGTGTGTTGAATTCTTTATATATATGAGTTAAAAAAAAACTCAAATGTATCTATTACCTCCTTCACTTGAGTTCACAAGAGTGAAGAATAGATGGTTTGGGAACTCTATTGAAGAATGTTTGAAAAGTTGTATGAGACAAAAAGAGCTCAAGGAATGGAAAGTTGTGGCATGTCTGACTATATGTGACTTGTATCTAGCAAGAAACTCATTGCTATTTGTGGGAAAATTTGTAGTACCTTCATTCCAATGTTCTTATCAAATCAGATCCATGGCCATATCTTAAGCCTTACAGGCTTCCAGTCATTCAAGAAAAGAGAGGAAAATGGAGAATTTGGTCATCAGGTCATCAATAAAGAGCAGGTATGGGGGTTCTTTTATGGAGAAAGGAAAGGTCCTTTGGATAGTAGAAATGTATGTTATATTTTGTTTTTAAATGAGCATCACACAATTAAGATGGATGGTTGGCCGTTGGCCTTAGCACAGGATCCGATAATTTTGCATAACTAATGGCATTAACGCTTCTTCTCAAAAGTGACATAGAGAATAATGTAAATTAGTTACAGGTCTATAGCGACTTTATTCTGGTGATTAAATAGATGCAAGGTACATGCCAGAATCTAAATATAAACCTCGAACCTCTAGGATATCATAGAAAAACCATAGCAAGCTTGTTCAAGACAATTTCTTTTACTCATGTATATAGCGAGCAAAATGTGGAAGTTGATGCGTACTCAAAGGAAGAGCGGCAGGTAGAAAAGGGAAGTGTGATCATTGAAGAATGCATGGATGAAATAATTTATGTCTCAGAATGTATTATTTAAGGAGGTTGTTATAGATATGATCATTGAAATTTGTTTAAATTTTCAAGCCATAATGCCAGCTAAAATTTGATCTTTATGTTTTCTATCAGAAATAAAGACATAGTACTTTTATAGAAATGTATAGGACTAAAGACAAGATAGTTAAGGGGATGTCTCTGTGCTCTTTTAATACACAAACATCAAGATGAAGATGTATTAGGAGTCTTTTTTAAAGGGATTCAATAAAGAGCTCTTTTTTTTAATGCTTTGAAAGAGCAGCGGCAGATTAGGAAAGTAATTTCTCATCTTCTCGAATAGAAACGATGATTTTTCCTGTAAAAAATAAATGTGTGATTTGAATCTCATCATTATTACTATATGTACTTTATGTTTGTTAAACAAACATAAATGCAAACATATCATGGAAACCTCCTTTATATAATACAGAATTGAACCTTTGAGCAGAAAAAGATAAAAGTTAGATCAAAGCACAATACTCTTAACCCCATGTTGATATAAAATCCCTTAAATGGAACATACTAGCAAAAGAAAAGAAACCGACATTTAGTAAGTTTCACTTTGGTTCCAAATAAATTTATTGTTTTCAAGACATTAAAAATGGATTTTATCCAACCATATGACTTACCATAACCTACCTTACCATATCCCACAGTAAAATTAAAAAATTAGAAAATAAAAGCTCCCAAAGGGAGTGAGACCCAGATATGACATGTTTGTGTGTTAAAAAAAAATTTAAACAACAAAAAGTACATTAAACCTTCTAAAAGTGAAAAACAATGAAAAATAAATTTCACACTTCATATTTGAAAATTCACCAAAAGTTCGAGCTCAAAGGCTTCAATAGGAGAAAATTCAAAAGTACTTACCTCGAGCAAAATCCATCATCAATAACACCCCATCCTAGTCCTATACCAAGAGCATGACCTTCTCTGTCTTTCACTTCACTGTACTGCACAAAGCACCACTCTAATGACACAAGATCAATAAAAATGTTTAATGCACATTTCATCTCATTTTGAGAAAAGCTGCAAACTCTCAGGTAGATTCAGCTCATTTGTATTTTATAATTATTTTTCTCAAATATTCAAACTCAAAGCTGAAACAATGAGACAAGCATGTTTAGCATAGAAAAACCATACCTCAATATCTTTCATGTCCAGCATGTCCCAGGAACAATGAGTTACAATAGCCATTAAAGTACTTAAAACAATAACAGTAATAAGAGTAGTGAACTATATCAGATCTAAGTTGTTAATGAAAGAAAACAATATATAACAGTAGCATGATATATCAAATCTGAACCAATTATAAACTCAACATAAGATGTTAGGGCAGATCTCCCATGTCCTTAGAAAAAATGCTTCTAAATGGAATTCAACCTCTTAGCATTAGGTTACTTGCATGAAACTCAACTAGACCAACATACATGTGAAAGGAGAGAACCCAGAACTAGAAAAGACCGTAAAATAGATCATGCAACCCTCACAAATAAAAAATAGTAGCATCACAGCAGTACGACCAACTTGCAATAAAAAATGTCAGCAAAGTACTCCAAAAAAAGTCATATAAGGTAGGGATATAGTGGATGGGACCTCATGAGGGCTCTTAAGGTGAATGCAATGGTGCAAGATTGCAGAAAGTAGTTGATGTGGATAGGTCTTGCAAAGAAAAAAACATGTATTCAAAACAATTTTTGGCTCATCCTCCCAGTTGATGTAAATAATGCCCGCATATGGAAGGAAAATGCCAGCAAAAATGCATAAAAGGTTGAAAATTGCCATGTGGGCATGTTTAACTAGCTGTGGGCATTTTATCTTAGTCTTGCATACATAATGCAATACTTGCGGGAAAGCTTCAAAAAAATGCACGCAGGAAGAATAAAAATGCATGCATGAGTGAAGGAGATGTAATTAAAATGGACGTAGGGTCCCCAATATGCCCGCAAGTGGAGGAGACAAATGCCAGCCAGGCCTCAATAATATCATCAAGCCTCAAATATTCCCACACTTGAGAGTAAAAATTCCCGCATCTAGTTAAAAATGCCCCATAGGGCAATAGAGTAAAAATGCCTACAGCCTGTAAAAATTCCTGCAACTAGTTAAATATGCCCACATTTAAGTTGCAGAATACACTTACATGAATTCTCCAAATTGGATAAGCAGTTGATTTGGAAAAATGTCTGTAGCCTGTTGAGAAATGTCGTGCATCTAGTTTGTAAATGCTCGTTGGACTGATAAAATGCCTGCACTACCTTATAAAATGCCCACAGGCATCAAACATATGCACGCAAGTCTCGACAAATGCCCTCAAAAATACACGAAAGGTTGAAAAATTCCCATAGGAAACCATAGCAATAGATGAAGTAAAATGCAACAGAAAGAAATTAGGTACAACATGTTTGCAGAAATCTAAATTGTGAGATATTACTTTTCAACAATTCTGAATATATATGTGAGACAAATTAATTATCTTGAGATGAACAGAACAACAAGGTTTCAAGGGAAGCAATTAGTCTACATATTCATAGGGGGATGTTGGCAAGCAACACCCTTCGGAGCATTTTGAACACGAATAATTTGAAAATTGGTAATCATCTTTTGATCAACATTTGATATTTCCACCTGGATCAACACTCATCTATAGATATTCTAGGAGTGCCCTCAGAATCTTTGATTCTGAAGGCACTCCCAATAGAAGCTTAATTGACTGATCGATTCACAAGGATTAGCATCAGTTTATGTCAAATTTGAATCTCACGATATTAATCCCTCATTTCTTTTAATCATCTGGAAAATTATAATTACAAAAGTTAGTAGCTCCTAATTTCATTCCATTTATCACTCATGCATGTTTGAAATCAAATGAATTTATTACTATTAATTCAAGCAAGCTACTACATGGTGTGATAACTGTTTCTATTCAATTCACATAGGAGACCTAATAAAGCTTCATCACTTATGAATTATTTATCTCATCATGTTTGTCATAAGGTTTAAAAGTGTATTTAATATAATCTTCATGAGCCACACATTACTATACACTTATCCTTATTTCGAATTTTGTATTTTTGAAGTGAGTCAGTGTTAAAGTTTGCCATGAGGGGCTAAGATGACTTTTAGAGTTTTGATATAGGTTGGTTACATTATAAATTATTTCTCGATCATTTTTATAATAACCTTGATCCTAAGTTCATCAATTATATTCTTAGTTGGTAACATTATTATGGTTTTATTCGATGAATGAAGGATTGGGGCTTTATAACCATTCAATCATGTTTTGAAACAATGAGTTTTCTGGGTTATTACAACATTATGAAAATATCGATCAACACTAAGGTTATGATTGAAACTAGGGTTTTGATATTCGTGTCACTTGAAGGTTGCCATTTGTCAATTTTTCATCATACAAACATCACACTTAATAGCTCGCTCACTTGACTTCGCTGCAGATCATCATGATCTGGTAGGTTGTTTTCAAAATCTCATTTATCTGTCAACTTGCATTATGATGAACTTGCAGGGAAATTCACAGTGCTTTGATAAAATAGGGCATTTTGGGGTGTTGATAGAAATGCGTGAACTGTGGATAAATCGACTATATGTTTCAGTCTGGTTTTCAAAAACCCTCAAAGCTTGTGTAACCGTTGCCATGGCTCCGGTGTCCAGGTTTGAGCTCATAGGTGATGAGTATTTGCATGTTGCTCCTGAATGTCGTGAGGTAATACTTAGGGTTGGATGGCTAGGGTTCTTACAAAAGTTTTATAGGTTCAATGTAGCAGCTTCTAAGGCGTTTGTAGAATCGTTTGATGGGGTTAATGCACAGGTTGGGGATATTGAACTAAGGCTGACTGAGGAATTTATTTCTCAAGCCATTGGGTTACCATAGACAGGTGAGCGGTGGTACAAAGGCAAGCATATAAAAAATGACGACCGGAAGGGGTTTCTTACCCCAGCTCATCGGAAAACTAAGTTTAAATCTAGTTTTCCCTCTAGACTGCTAATGAAGAAATGGTGTGCTTTGTTGGAGTTGATCATTAGGTACGTTACCTGTGAGGGTAGGCTTTCTCAAACTCAATTCTATCACCTCCGATTATTGATGATATTTAAAGTACACCCTGTGAATATGCCATATTTTTTCTTGAATAGCTTGCACAAAATGGCCTACACATATCAAACTAATATAGGGGATAAGGAGAGGAGTTTAGTCCATCATGAATTAATTAAAATCCTTGTGTCCTATTGACTAGAAGAACTAGGTGAAACTTGGGATTCCTTCCTTGTGCGTAATGGGTTCGGTGAGAATGAAGAATGGCCCAAACAGAGGCCTAGGGTTAGACATAGGCATATAAAAAATGAAGAAGTTGAGCCTGAAATTGAAGACTCTGGTTCTCAGGATAATTTGGGTGATGAAATATCTCAACCTAGCCAAACCCTAAGTTTCAGTGATGTTAAGGTCAAGGTTGAAACAAATTCTGAAGTTCTTGCTGATAATTCTCAACCTCGAATGAGAAAACCACCAATACCCATACCCTGTCAAAACAAGAACCTTCCTCACTCATGAGTTGAAGACCAGACTAGCCGAGTGATGAGTAATCAAGCTATCCGAAGGACAACTCGCAGTATGACAACCGCTTTGCTTGCTAGGAGAAATTTGAGCATTGGGGATATTCCTATAATCGAAGTAAGTGACTCCTCAGAACCTCATCTTAGTCTAGTTCCTATTCGTCCAGCTTTTCTTGATCTGAAGTATGTGTCTCTCTCTAGAGATAATGTTGCTGATACTCAACAAGTGAACCATGAATGTGGTCAAGAAATTGATCAAAATCCTTACCTAGCTAAGGAAGGAAGAAAGGCCTCAAAAAGAGAATCGAAAGAGCAAATTGGTCAAAACCCTCATGACCGAGTCATTTCGTCTCTACAAACCGACTTAAAGGAAGCTCAAGTTATCCAAACATTTGCCATGGGTGAAATCACAGGTTTAAAAACGGAATTAATCTCTTGGATTGAGAAGTGGAATGTGTTGAGGGGAAAGAAGTTGAAATATAAAGAACAAGTTAAAAGGCTTATGTTGAAGAAGCAGAACAGGATTGCCAAGATCAAAGCTGTCAGGTTCAGAGCCAAACTGGATGAAGCAAGGAGAAGTGTACCAATTCAATTGTCTGTCAAATCGGCTTTAAAAACTTGACATTTTGTTTTCTGCAATGAATTCTAAATTTTGTTTTATGTTTTGAATCTTCAATTATGCACACAGATGATTTCGAATTGGCCCTCACAGGTTAGTGATATTTTGACTTTGTCAGTTTTTGGCTCTCGATGTATATTTTGATTTTAAATGGAGATATCTATAGAATTAAAATTCTGCAGAAATTTCATTCATTTCTATGTGATCAATCAGTTGCATGTTGCTAATAGATTTTGTTTGACATCTACAGGTGTTAATGAAACCGTTGAGATGAAGCTAGATGCCATGCTATGTTTGTGGTTTTGGTTACATGGAGTTACTCATTGGAGGCTATTTCAGGAATGAAATTGATTTGCTATTATGTTGTTTCTACACTTCTGTTTCTAAGCATTTACCAGTATGGATCATCCAATATAGTGTTAACATGTTTTGGAGAATATGACGCTGGATTTTTCCAGTAAGTTAATATTTTTGGCGTGTTATTCTCTCCTGATGGTTACATAACAACATGCCTATGATTCTGGTCGTTATTGGACCTATATTTGGATAAAATCCATATATTACCATAGAAATAGGAGTTTTAGTTAATTAGTTGCAGTTTGTAGTTCCCTTTATAAACAAATTCTAAACAGAAGTAAAGGGTTCAATTCCTAAGACTTGTGGAGAACAGATATTTTACAGTGCTATAATATTATTCTGTTGTGTTTGTGTTTCTTTAGAACTGTTTCTGGAGATTACTGGATTCTACAGAATACCGAGGACCTTAGCTAAGTCTTTCAGTTATTTCATACTATTCTGACAATATTTCTCCTTTGTTGAATTTCGCGTTCATATGTGAAATCATTCTTTCATGGATTTCGAATGAGTACATGGTATTGAAATATGAATGATTCGTTGTTATGTTGAAAGTGAGTCAGTTTCTTCATGATTTTTCAATTGATTATGAAACTGTGTTACATGAAGTATTAACTGTGTGAGCTAACCTTGTTTCATCTTCATGTTAGTACCTGATTGTACCTGTTATGTTTCAACACTGTGTTAGATCTATTTGATTACATGTTTTATCTTCTGTTTAAATTATCTTGTGATAAGATACTATCTTATTGTGAGTTGATTTAGATTTATTCTTGTTGATTGTAGGCTTTTCTAACAATGCAGGATTATAGATCACTTTATATACTGAAACCTGTTATCAAAGTAACAATTCATGCTCTCAGCTGAGATAGATAGCTTACATTTAGGTCATTATAGGATAGAATTAGGAGCTACTATTTTTTGTACTTAGCTTCTGATAGTTTCCAGCATTAGTTAGTCATTAGGTTGAATCTCTATAATTTGTCAAAAGATTTGGTTAAGTAAAACTTACCCCCTACACCTAAAGAGACTCTCTACTTTGAGAGCACATTTTACAGACAGCAAGGCCTTTATCCTGTGAGAGACAGTCACTCCAAACATACACAATATTGCAGTAAGTCAAGTGTGTGGGATGTCTTTCCATTGTTGGCCTAGGTCAGTATATTCGGCCAACAAATGGCGTTAGAAGGAAGGCATGAGCTTAAAGCTTAATGGTTGATCAATCACATAACGCTACCACCAGTGATCAACCTACTTCCTCCCTCACAAGTTTTGGAACATTGTCTACCCCAGTCTCTACATCACAACCTGAAACTGTAAATACCCCTTTCTTAGATGCAGTTAGGACCATTATTGAAAGAGACCCAACTGTCTCACCAGTTTCCCTAGAGCAGATAAGTCAAACTTTAGAGGAATCATGTAGAATTTTAACTAGAGCTTATTCTTGCCAAAGAGGGATCCCTCCGATCAATTTCGGATTGCCAAGTAGAACTCATTTTCAAACCTTGGCAGTGACTGAGTTAGCTGCTGATCCGATTGGAGAAGAGCCTCTTGAGCCATTAACAGGGTCTCCTGATTATCACCTTAGTGATATTTTGAGAGGAGTGGCTAGTCATAACACTTCTCGACAATTGGTGTCTACAGGTGGATCTGATCTACCCCCTTCACCTCCTAAATCACCACCTGATAGCCCCCGTGACCATAACAACGCATCTTCATCAGACCCGGAATCCGATCCAGACATGGGTGATCAAAATAAAGGTAATCTTAATGCTAATAGACCATGGTTACGGCACGGTTCCGATTATGTTCCTGGACTACAGCATAACCTACCCAAACACCTTGATAAACTGCTACCTAAGTTTGACCTAGATGATAAGGGTCTAGCCAAAAATTGCATTGACAAATTCATCCTAGCTGTACAGACTATGAATGTTCAGCATGAGGATGTGGTATTCTGACTATTCCCTTTAACCTTTGAAGGCAAAGCTACAGTTTGGTATTTTTCTCTAACTCAAGGATCCATAACTAGCTGGAGTGATTTTAGTCAGGATTTCCTGAACAAGTTTGGTGAAGATAAAACCCCTGCTGTGTTAGCACTAGAATTGGATAGAATCAAGATGGAGAGCAAAGAAAGAATAAAGGATTTCAATCAACATTTCCTTACTCGCTTGAATAGGATACTAGTAGCCTCCCAACCTCCAGAAGATCTTATAATTGAGAATTATGCTTCAACCTTACCTAAATACCTGGGTATGTTTGTGAAACATGCTGGTAAAATCACGTTAGTTGAAACCTTCGATGAAGCAATAAAGGTTGAGAAGAATACGTTGACGTTTGAACCAGAGAATAATGGCAAAACTAATGGTTCTCTTCGTAAATGCAACGAAACCCCTACTAAAACTAACACGGATAAAAGAGATGCTCCTACTTTCGATGTAGAAAAATTACAACAAGCAATCAGGTCTCTTACAAACGAAGTGGTGATATTGAAATGAAACAATGGGGAGGGTACTTCAAACAGAGGGAATTTCAAAACCCCATACCGGCCATTTACATCCCCAAATGCCAGGCAAAACACTCCACTTGACATATCTACTAATGAGGAAGTTTTCAATACTATAAGGGTTGTTTATGCCTTACTTGATTCTTCAACCGATCAAGAGTCGGACGAAGATTGTGAACCCGAGTAGTCTGGAACATAAGATGAAACTTTTGAAGATCCTCTCCCACTTAATTGTCATTTCTGGGATAGTTCAGCCAAAGAGAGGGAGTCTAGCAATCATTCTGTCTTTGTCAACCAGCACACCCATAATACAAGAAGTAAAGGGCCTGTAGATTCTCAACCATCATCAGCACCTAGAAACAATCCCCAATATTCGAATCAGCAGCCTGCGGCTCAAAGTACAGATCTCCAATATGACATCATAGAAGATCTCAAGAAATAGAGGGCAAATATCAGCATGTTTGATTTATTGAAAATTTACCCCATGCCTGGAGGTTCAATACTTTCAAACTTATCAAATCCATCAACTACCAAAACAAAGAATCAGCCCTTTGTACCTTCAGTCAATAACCTTGATCCTTCAACCAGTAAAATAGTAGTAGGTTTTAATAGTAATATCAAAACAACCACTAATAAAGATGCACTGATAAGTAAAAACTCCAAATCTACATCTCCACCCTTTCTGCTAATGTTTGAAATCTTCAACCGGAATGTTAATAACTGTATGATTGATTCCAGAGCTTCATCAAACGTTATGCCTTATTCGGTCTGTAAGAAGCTGAATGCCAAGGCTACTCCTTGTGAAATTCAAATTAGCCAACTAGATCGATCCAAGGTGAAGATTATAGGAGAATTAAAAGGAGTAATGATCAGAATGGCCACCAATCCACAACTCTTCCAGGTTATTGACGTAGTGGTATCAGACATACTGAATGTCTATGGGTTGTTTTTAAGTCATGACTGGTCTCAAGCCTTAAAAGGATACTTTTCAACCGATTGGTCACATTTGTGGTTACCTAAAAATGGGCGACCAAATCAGATCAGGATTGACAAGGAGAGGTACATGAAACACACTGTGACCGAGATAAACGCTCCCAATGAACCAATCTTGTTTAGTGATTCCATTTTAGGGAACTACGGATATGATTCAGACTTGGGAAGTTTCCCTATACTTAAATCTGCATTTACTGATTCTGTAAATAAATCAGAAATTTTATATTGCGATTTCCTAGAAGCTGCATCTAGTCTAGTTAACACTGTGAATAATGTAAATGATGTAATTAGTCTTGTTGATAAGCCTTTGCATTTGTATTTTGACGGATCAAGATCAAAGGAAGGTGCAGGAGTAGGTTGCATGCTCCTAGATCCTGCAAGAAACAAATTCATGCTATCTTGTAGGCTGGAATTTCTTTGCACAAATAACACAGCCGAATATGAGGCCCTCATACAGGGACTCAAGAAGGCATTGGACTTAAAGGTTAAAGTTCTGATTGCATTTGGCGATTCTGAAATTATTGTTCGACAAGTCCGCAATTCCATTCATTTCTTATCTAATCATTTGCAAAGTTATCAAAAGGAGGTATGGAATTTAATTCCAACACTTCATGCCTTTAATATTGAATCCATTCCTCGTTTTGAGAATCAGGAAGCTGACTTGTTGGAAAACGTAGTTTCACGACTTATTCCCGCAGAAAAATTTTCCCCTAATGTTTTTTCTATCGAATTATTATTTGCACCGTCAATTCCAGATAACATTACTAACTAGTGCGTCTTTAATGATGATTCGTAGATTATTTCCTTCTTAACAGGGGAAGATGCTTTTAAGGAATCAACGATTGACGAGATCACACATGATGAGGATCTACACAATTTCTCAGTAATCTACCCACCTCGTCCCGTCGATCAACCTTTTGAACAGGTAAATTCGATCCCTACATCAATTCTTAGGCTCAAAAATTTTTATGACCTGCATGATAAGTTCAAGGGAGTTCCTAATTGCAAGACAAACAGTTCCAACATGCGTTATGAAACCATAAACTTAGGCACGGAAGCGAATTCTCAAAATATCAAATTAGGATCAGACTGCACCCCAAATGAGAAATCATACTTCCTGAAACTATTTAGTGAATTCAAGGATGTATTTGCATGGTCCTATGATGACCTGAAGACTTTTGACACTCATATCGTACAACACGTAATCCCCATGAAATCTCAGTCAAAATCATTCCAGTAGAAACTAAGGAAAATGTACCCTACCTTAGAACCAGTAGTAAAGAAAGAATTGAATAAATTGCTTACTACCTGGATCATATTTCCTGTACGCCATGCACAATGGGTGGAAAACCTTGTCCCCGTTAGGAAGAAGAATGGAGATATTCGGCTATGTGTAGATTTCCGAAACTTAAACCAATCATCAGAAAAGGACAACTACCATGTCCCGCCCATGGAACAAATACTCCAAAAGGTGTCAGGTGCTCAGATGTTGTCTTTATTAGATGGTTTCTCTGGGTACAACCAGGTCTTAGTTTCTCCTGCAGATCAGCTGAAAACCAATTTTAGGACACCTTGGGGAACCTATGCCTACAGGACGATGCCCTTCGGATTGATAAACACTGGGGCCACATTCCAAAGGGCAATGGATGCTGCTTTCAGAGGACTGATAAATCACTCTATCATTGTCTATTTGGACAACGTCACTGTGTTTTCCAAAAACAAATCTGATCACATCTCACACTTACATAAAGTGCTTGAACGTTGCAAGAAGTTCAGTATTTCCCTTAACCCTAAAAATACAATATTTGCAGTAACTAAGGGAATTTTGATAGGGTTTGTAGTGTCAAAAGAAGGGATCATGATTGATCCAGAAATAACAGAAGCTATATCTAGGATTCATTTTCCTACTACTAAGAAATCCATGCAATCCTTCATGGGAAAGATAAATTTTGTAAGGAGATTTGTTCCAAGTTTTTCTGAAATCGTGCGCCCACTACAGAATATGATTAAGAAAGACAGTAGTTTTTCATGGGGGGATAAAGAAAATGAGTCATTTATCAGGATTAGAGAGGGCATAGCTGAGGCATCTGTACTTGTGAGTCCTGATTTTAAGAAAGACTTTATTCTCTATACTTTTTCATCTGACATATCTTATGCAGTTGTTCTTACTCAGAAGAACTAGCAGGAGGATGAAGTACCTATCTCCTTCATGAGCCCAAATTTAAAGGGAGATGAACTGAACTATCACAAAGTGGATAAACAAGATTTTGTCGTGTTCAAAGCAGTAAAACATTTTCGCCCTTATCTCCTTAAATTGAAAACCAAGGTAATTGTTCCATTTTCTGCTATGAGAAATTTGCTGGTGCAGAAAGACCTTGGAGAAAAAAGGGCACATTGGATGGCTGCTCTTCAAGAGTATGGCCTAGAGATTAAACCCTCTCAAGCCATACGTGGTTTGGGGTTGTGTAAACTGGTTTCCGAATCAGCACATCTGCCTGCTGATCAGAATGACATACCTTTAGATGATGTCCTGCTCCAAAAAGAAATTTGTTTTATCCCAGACCCGGCTAGCTCATGGTATACTGACATTCGCACTTATCTTGAAACTAGAAGCACTCCAGATCATTTAGACCCAAAGAAGAAAAGAGTGGTAAGATTAAAATCAACACCCTATCAATTGGTAAATAATGTGCTTTTCAGGAAAATTGCAGATGGAGTTTTACTTCGTTGTCTCAAAAAGGAGGAATCTGATTTAGTTTTAACACAATTGCATGACAGTCCTGCTGGCGGCCACTTCGGTGGTGATACTACTGCTCATGAAATTTTAAGAGCGGGTTATTTTCATCCAACTCTTTTTAAAGATGCCCATGCTTTCATTAGAAAGTGCCAAGATTGCCAGGCTGCATCTGGCAGAGTTAAGAAACCAGCTTTTCCTTTACAGCCTGTGGTGGTGGATAGGCCTTTCCAGCAGTGGGGAATTGACATCGTTGGATCAATAAATCCATCCTCCTCCCTTCAGCATAAGTACATCATAACTGCCACTGACTATTTTACTCGATGGTCTGAAGATGAAGCCCTGCGGGTGGTTAATACAAATTAGGTATTGCATTTTCTTGAAACTAACATAATCACCAGATTTGGAGTTCCTGAATCTCTCGTGTTTGAGAATGCATCTTATTTTTCTTCCATAGAATTGACTGGATTTGCACTAGAAAAGGGAATCAGAATCAGTTATTCAACAAACTACTACCCACAAGGCAATGGCCTTGCTGAATCAACAAACAAGAACTTGCTGAAAATTCTGAAAAGATCCATAGCTGAGCATCATAGGAACTGGCATACTGTTCTGTATCAAGCTCTGTGGGCTGATAGGGTTACTCCAAAATCATCTGTTGGTAACTCTCCCTTCTTTTTGGTATATGGAGTGGAGGCTATCCTTCCCCCAAATCTATTTTTACCTTCATTACAGCTTGCATGCACTGTACAAGAGACTGAGTGTTTAGCCATCGAAGAAAGAATCAATATGTTGTTGAAGTTGGAAGAGGAAAGAGAAAATGCTAAGAAACATTTTGCGAAACACCAGCAAATTGTTAAGTCATGGTTCGATCATGGCTCATCCTCGAATAGAGAATTACAAGTAGATGATATGCTTTTGAGATGGGACAAAGCACATAAAGATAAAGGGGAACATACCAAATTCCAACGTCTTTGGTTAGGTCCATACGTGATAGAAAAAAAACTTGGTCCTAATACCTTCCGTTTAAAGACTTTGCAAGGACAGCTCGATACCCTCCCAGTAAATGGGCATGCCCACAGGGACTTCACTTAGTTAACATCTCACATAGCACGTGCGATCGTGGGATATTAAAGAATAACCTTAATTTCCATAGATATTGACCCAAAATATTTTTGTTGAAACCCCCTCCCAATACTTAAAACCTCCTCCCCACCCCTTTTTATACCTCAATCCTTATAAATCACCCTACCTAACCCCACCTTAAACCCCTCATCCCCCCAATACCTGCAATATATTGGTTCAATTTTTAATAATTTTAAAACCCACAATATGAACTAACGTGATAGGATATTGGTCAATAAGTGAAGCCCCCGTGGGCATGCCCTTAAAAGGTACTTTCAGTAATCTCACATCATCGAGTCATTTCCATTGTATATTCTCATTTGTGTAGATTTCTGTACATAATTTTGGTTTTATTCTGATTTCTAGTTAGAATTTTCGATCTTATACTTACCAATTATTTTCTTTACTATCATCATCATGTTTACTCATTCGGAATTTCAGATGACAGATCATGAAAATAATTCAACTCTTCAAATCATTTACTGTACATAAGATTGTATTTTGCCTCTGTAAATAGTTGCTTCCTCCAACGCATCTCCTATCCTCAACCACACGATTTAGCATGAAGCATCCTGCACGGACTTAAAGAAGAACCTGATGATGAAATGTGTCAAACAAAACTGACTAAAATACATATCAGATCGTAAGCACTGATGATGGCTGGAAGTATCCGATGTATCATAAGTGATATGTTTTTAGACTTGTATTAGTTTTAGCCTCCACAATTTTTCTCTTAGCAGTCCTTGATTGTTATCTTCGAGTATCTTCTTACATATCAAATACCTCAGGAAATTTATTTATTGATTCCAATGGATGTCTACTAAGCTCGAAGATTCATTGAAGATATCTAGTCATATTTAAGCTGTCTTAAGAAGTATGTGGTCCCCCCCCCCCCTCATTTTCATGAATACATCTGGTCACTCAACCAGGGCAATACTCTTGAACTAAGGTCAATGTGAAAGGGTTAATAAAAAAACAGAAGGTCTCATCATGAGCTGGTCTATTTATGATCATAAATTCTATTGGAATGACGTTGTCAAAATTTGGTTACCAATCCAATGACAACGACTCTCATTCGAACAACTGGGAGACAGGAAGTCTCATCACGAGATGGCCTGACCAGTTTTTGGTAGGATTGGTGAATAAGGCTATCATTATTTTGTCCCCAAGCTAAGATAGTATTTTTGATTAATTATTTTTGTGTTCACCCCTGTGTATATGATTTGTATATCTACGAACAAGGTTTTAAATTTTGTGTTAAAAAAAAGGGGGGGAGTATTGTCTGCTATTTTGCTTGAATGAGGGGGAAAAAAAACTGGTGTTCTAAAGAAGCCACATCTATACGGGTATTGGCTAACCTATTTTTGGCCTTATAGATCTACATTGGAGTTAAGTCATCTTACTCTTTCCTGAGTTTGATTAGGATCAAGAACACTCAGCTAACAACCATAGGATTGTTCCAGAAATATGTTGAGGTCTGGTTATATGTTCATATTGGTTTGAATTTGGCATCACTTAGGCAGAGATTTGATACTTTTAAGGCATTATTTTTTATTATCTGAAGTGTGAATGTTGTTTCCACATAGATAACTGGTTCGGTCCCAGTATGTCACCAATTGTTGGCAAGCAACACCCTTCGGAGCATTTTGAACACGAATAATTTGAAAATTGGTAATCATCTTTTGATCAACATTTGATATTTCCACCTGGATCAACACTCATCTATAGATATTCTAGGAGTGCCCTCAGAATCTTTGATTCTGAAGGCATTCCCAATAGAATCTTAATTGATTGATCGATTCACAAGGATTAGCATCAGTTTATGTCAAATTTGAATCTCATGATCTTAATCCCTCATTTCTTTTGATCATCTAGAAAATTATAATTACAGAAGTTAGTAGCTCCTAATTTCATTCCATTTATTAGTCATGCATGTTTGAAATCAAATTAATTTATTACTATTAATTCAAGCAAGCTACTACATGGTGTGATAACTGTTTCTATTCAATTCACATAGGAGACATAATAAAGCTTCATCACTTATGAATTATTTATCTCATCATGTTTGTCATAAGGTTTAAAAGTGTATTTAATATAATCTTCATGAGCCACACATTACTATACACTTATCCTTATTTCAAATTTTGTATTTTCGAAGTGAGTCAGTGTTAAAGTTTGCCATGAGGGGCTAAGATGACTTTTAGAGTTTTGATATAGGTTTGGTTACATTATAAATTATTTCCTGATCATTTTTATAATAACCTTGATCCTAAGTTCATCAATTATATTCTTAGTTGGTAACATTATTATGGTTTTATTCGATGAATGAAGGATTGGGGCTTTATAACCATTCAATCATGTTTTGAAACGATGAGTTTTCTGGGTTATCACAACATTATGAAAATATCGATCAACGTTGAGGTTATGATTGAAACTAGGGTTTTGATATTCGTGTCACTTGAAGGTTGTCATCTGTCAATTTTTCATCATACAAACATCACGCTTAATAACTCGCTCACTTGACTTCCCTGCAGATCATCATGATCTGGTAGGTTGTTTTCAAAATATCATTTATCTGTCAACTTGAATTATGATGAACTTGCAGGGAAATTCGCAGTGTTTTGATAAAATAGGGCATTTTATGGTGTTGATGGAAATGCGTAAACTGTGGAGAAATCGACTGTATGTTTCAGTCTGGTTTTCGAAAACCCTCAAAGCTTGTGTAATTGTTGCCATGGCTCCGGTGTCCATGTTTGAGCTCATAGGTGATGAGAATTTGCATGCTGCTCCTAAGTGTCGTGAGGTAATACTTAGGGTTGGATGGCTAGGGTTCTTACAAAAGTTTTTTGGGTTCAATGTAGCAGCTTCCAAGGCGTTTGCAGAATTGTTTGATGGGGTTAATGCACAGGTTGGGGATATTGAACTAAGGCTGACTGAGGAATTTATTTCTCAAGCCATTGGGTTACGACAGATAAGTGAATGGTGGTACAAAGGAAAGCATATAAAAAATGACGATTGGAAGGGGTTTCTTACCCCAGCTCATCGACAAACTAAGTTTAAATCTGGTTTTCCCTCTAGAATGCTAATGAAGAAATGGCATTCTTTGTTTGAGTTGATCATCAGGTATGTTACCTGTGAGGGTAGGCTTTCTCAAACTCAATTCTATCACCTCTGATTGTTGATGATATTTAAAGGACACCCTATGAATATGCCATATTTTTTCTTGAATAGCTTGTACAAAATGGCTTGCACATATCAAACTAATATAGGGGATAAGGAGAGGAGTTTATTCCATCATGAATTAATTAAAATCCTTATGTCCTATCGACTAGAAGAACTAGCTGAAACTTGGGATTCCTTCCTCATGCGTAATGGGTTCGGTGAGAATGAAGAATGGCCCAAACAGAGGCCTAGGGTTAGACATAGGCATATAAAAAATGAAGAATTTGAGCCTGAACTTGAAGACTCTGGTTCTCAGGATAATTTGGGTGATGAAATATCTAAACCTATCCAAACCGTAAGTGTCAGTGATGTTAAGGTCAAGGTTGAAACAAATTTTGAAGTTCCTACTGATAATTCTCAAGCTCGAATGAGAAAACCACCAATCCCCATACCCTGTCAAAACAAAAACCTTCCTCACTCACAAGCTGACATAGGGCAAACACAAGTTGAAGACTAGACTAGACGAGTGATGAGTAATCGAGCTATCTAAAGGAAAACTCGCAATATGACAGCTGCTTTGCTTACTAGGATAAATTTGAGCATTGGGGATATACCTATAATCGAACTAAGTAACTCCTCAGAACCTCGTCTTAGTCCAGTTCCTATTCGTCCAACTTTTCTTGATCTGAAGTATGTGTCTCTCTCTAGAGATAATGTTGCTGATACTCAGCAAGTGAACCATGAATGTGGTCAAGAAATTGATCAAAAGCCTTACCTAGCTGAGGAAGGTAGAAAGGCCTCAAACAAAGAATCGAAAGAGCAAATTGGTTGAAACCCTCATGCCCGAGTCATTTCGTCTCTACAAACCGAATTAAAGGAAGCTCAAGTTATCCAAACATTTTCCATGGGTGAAATCACAGGTTTAAAAACTGAATTAATCTCTTGGATTGAGAAGTGGAATGTGTTGAGGGTAAAGAAGTTGAAATATAAAGAACAAGTTAAAAGGCTTATGTTGAAGAATCAAAAGTTGAAGAAGCAGAACAGGTTTGCCAAGATCAGAGCTGTCAGGTTCAGAGCCAAGCTGGATGAAGCAAGGAGAAGTGTACCAATTCGATTTTCTATCAAATCGGCTTTAAAAACTTGGCATTTTGTTTTCTGCAATGAATTCTAAATTTTGTCTTATGTTCTGAATCTTCAATTATGCGCACAGATGATTTCGAATTGGCCCTCACAAGTTAGTGATATTTTGACTTTTTCAGTTTTTGGCTCTCGATGTATATTTTGATTTTTAAATAGAGATATATACAGAATTAAAATTCTACATAAATCTCATTCATTTCTATGTGATCAATCAGTTGCATGTTGCTAACAGATTTTGTTTGACATCTACAGGTGTTAACAAAGCCGTTGAGATGAAGCTAGATGCCATGATATGTTTGTGATTTTGGTTACATGGAGCTACTCATTGGAGGTTGTTTCGGGAATGAAATTGATTTTCTATTATGTTGTTTCTACACTTCTGTTTCTAAGCATTTACCAGTATGGATCATCCAATATAGTGTTAACATGTTTTGGAGAATATGACGCTGGATTTTTCCAATAAGTTAATCTTTTTGGCGTGTTATTCTCTCCTGATGGTTACATAACAACATGCCTATGATTATGGTCGTTATTGGACCTATATTTGGATGAAATCCCTATATTACCATAGAAATAGGAGTTTTAGTTAATTAGTTGCAATTTGTAGTTCCCTTTATAAACAAATTCTACACAGAAGTAAAGGGTTTGATTCCTAAGACTTGTGGAGAACAGAAATTTTACAGTGCTATAATATTATTATGTTGTGTTTGTGTTTCTTTAGAACTGTTTCTGAAGATTAATGGATTCTACAGAATACTAAGGACCTTATCTAAGTCTTTCAGTTATTTCATATTGTTCTAACGATTTTTCTCCTTTGTTGAATTTCGTGTTCATATATATATCATTATAATATATGTGAAATCATTCTTTCATGGATTTCGAATGAGTACATGGTATTGAAATATGAATGATTCATTGTTATATTGAAAGTGAGTGAGTTTCTTCATGATTTTTCAATTGATTATGAAACTGTGTTACATGAAGTATTAACTGTGTGAGCTGACCTTATTTCATCTTCATGTTAGTACCTGATTGTACCTGTTATGTTTCAAGACTGTGTTAGATCTATTTGATTACAGGTTTTATCTTCTGTTTAAATTATCTTGTGATAAGATATTATCTTATTGGGAGTTGATTTAGATTTTTTCTTGTTGATTGTAGGCTTTTCTAACAATGCAGGACTATAGATCACTTTATATACTGAAACATGTTATCAAAGTAACAATTCATGCTCTCAGATGAGATAGATAGCTTGCATTTAGGTCATTATAGGATAGAATTAGGAGCTACTATTTTTTGTACTTAGCTTAAGATAGTTTTCAGCATTAGTTAGTCATTAGGTTGAATCTCTCTAATTTGTTAGAAGATTTGGTTAAGTAAAACTTACCCCCTACACCTAAAGAGACTCTCTACTTTGAGAGCACATTTTACAGGCAGCAGGGCCTTTATCCTGTGAGAGACAATCACTCCAAACATACACAAGATTGCAGTAAGTCAAGTGTGTGGGATTTCTTTCTGTTGTTGGCCTAGGTCAATATATTTGGCCAACAGGGGAGCAGTATGGTTAGATAAAGAAAAGAAAATAAAGTGAAGCAGCATTGTGATGCTGACATTGATGCATGCTTACCTTTTATGAATTTACTAGATGATTGTTGATAAATTCATTATGCAGGCATGTCCTTAGATGTCACATGCATTTCAATGATAAAGTTAAACACTTGAAAGGTATAGCTAAAGTAAAGTTGTTATGGGAAGCCTGAGCTTATAAAGATATTCTTCAACTATATTGTACGACCACTTGGATGGAAATGAATTTCCATAAGTCCTTGGTTTGTTTTAATTGTATGCTTGATCATGGAATCATAGGTGCACTACAAATATTCACTTTTTCAGAGGGCTAAACTTCATGATGGATTGAAGTACCTTGGATTTTTTCTCAAACCCCTTGGGTATGGCATCAAGGATTGAGGTTGGATGATAGGAAGGATTGAACATTGAATACATTTCCAGTATCACATGTGGATATCATGTGGAATCAAAATGACTATTGTTAATGATGTTCTCAAAGAAATTCATGTTTACTAGTTATTACTTTCTCATTTTCCCAAAGGGATACAAAATAAAATTTAGAGGTTGTGTTTTGACTACTTGTAGCACATAAAATAGGAGAAGGTTAGGTTTCACCTAGTTCTTTGGAAAGTACTTTCCAAATCAAAACATGAAGGGGGGAAATATATCTCTGTGGGCCTTGGCTACTCATCTCAAAGAAGAAACTTCTAAATTCTTTCACATTACTTTTACACATGTATACAGGGAATTGAATAGGAAAGTAGTACAAGGAAAATTGCACATATGTGAAATAAGGAAGGACCCATGAACATTTTTCCTTAATAATTCTATACTATGGACCCATGACCATTTTGCCTTGCTTTTTCTATGTTTTAACATCATTGTCAACATTAACCACCCTAAGGAAGCTACTCTGTAGGTATTTTCTGAAATAAATTTATGTGAACTAATTTATAAGCTCAGGATTCCCATGACAGGTACAATAGTAAACGAAAAAGGATGTTGATGACAAAGGATGATCACATTGCAAAAATGAATGTAAAGGTTGATGGCAATGGATGATGACATGGAAAAAAGGACAAGACAGTTTGGACATCAAGTCAATGTGAGGGTAGGTTACCCGTCCTTCTCAACTGTATGTGGTCATACGTCTCATGTGTCTCATGCAAAGAGTGGAAGCTCATAATCATCATTAGTAGATAAGGAAGCTCATGTGTTCATCTCATCTTCCTCAAGTTAACTCAGCAAGAGGTGGACAACCCCTTGAGGATAACCATAGTCCTCGGAAGATGTCACACATATTCAAAAATAAGCTATGCAACAAAAGTGAACAAACATTTTGCATATAAATTGTAAAAAGCACAAATATAGGTATATTAACTGTTTTAATCAACACAATACTATTAAACAGAGAGTTGCATTAATAATCATTAAAGTAATGAAAACAAAAACATTAATAACCATAATCATTTAAATGCTACGATATTGGACAATACTGAAAGGGGGGGATGGGTGAAACAGTATTGTTAGCTTTTTCACAATTTTAACCACTTTTAAAATAATAAATAACAAACAAAATCAATAAGATACAGAGAACAAAATTCATCCTGGAATCCCAACTGGTAAAAACAACAAACACTTTCTATAACTTAAAAATTACATTTTCAATTGGTTTTAATAATTTCAAAAATATCTTATATCTTGTACTTCTGTCAATACAAAGTATTTCCCAGTCTATTTCAAAAAAGTATCCTACATCCCATCATCAAAGGGTGTGCAAAATCAAGCCTCAATCCAGCACCAAAAATACATTCCACATAGTCCAAAGAAGCACATAATTAGCCCTGAAGGCTTATCGAACGAATCACCTAGGGGGTAAAGTGAAAATCCCCCCATACTAAGGCATTTATATGCCATGAAAACAACTCATCAAAAGGTGCAATTCGTAGAGCATATTCAAAGGCTCAAAAAAACTTGAATCTAAGTCTAAGAAAGATGAGTAATCCACAACAAGTATGTTGAATAGCGCAACTTAAAATAACAGGATGGTATCGCTCCTAATAGACTCTCCATCCAACATCTCAATATAGGAGAGTTTTCCCTTCTCAAGAGAAAGTGCTTCCTTGGATAAAACATCAACACTCATATTGTGCTCCCTATAAATATGTTGATATTCTTCTTGATAGTGGATGTATCCTCAAGCACAGAAAATAAATCCCTCCCATACTCATAGCTCCCAAAAACAAAAAGAAACCACCATAGTTCACAATATCTTCATACCTTCACCCACTATTTTGGTTTTTCATGTTGTATTATGGCCTTTGACAATGGCATAGGAATTAAGAACCAAGAGATGGTCTTTATTAAGCATCCTTTCTATGTCAAACTTCAAAATGGTCACCATATTACACTCATATCAAAAATATTTTTCAAGAAAGGATCTATTGATGATGATGTTCTCTATGATGTTTTCTATGATGACAATGATGGACATAAAGACAATGATCATGATAATCCTGCTGACTACGGTGACAACGATAACTTCGCTATCAACGTCATAATCATCGTAATAATAATAATAAACATTAAAGTAATAATAAACATTAAAATATTAATAAACATTAAAAATAATAAACATAAATAATAGACATTAAAAAATGAACAAACATTTAAAACTATCCATGTTACCTCCCCTTCATCGCGACAAAGAAAATATACATCTTTCACTTACCTCACCCATGAACTAGGACCCAGGTCACAAAGGAGGCTCCAAGGTTACAGAGGAGGTTCTAAGGTTGCAGAGAAGGTTCCAAGGTTGCAAAGGAGGCTACTCTTGTCTGTTTAGCAAACCCCTTCCTTGACACAACCAAAAAGATAGCTTGTGGGTGTGGAAAAACCATTAAGTTACACCAGACACAGATCAATTTCATGTTTGACTCAATTTTATAGTATGGGCTCTTCCTATAGACCACTTTTTATTGGGTGGGCGTCGGGCTTCAGCTCAATTTTAATGGTATCCCAACTTTGGGGATTTTCTATCCTCAAGGTTGTCCAGCCCCTTCATCTCTAAAAGCTATGCAGAGATACATTGGTAGATTGAGATCGAGACCCATAAGCAAAGGTGAAAGTCACTAAGGCATCAGGAAAGCATAGGCTAAGGCAACTTCAGGACTAGGTGGTTAAAAACCAATAGTAGATCCAGTATAAGTATATTTTTTTCCCACAAAGATGTCTTTGGTAAGTCAATTGTTTCATTTAATTCATTAACTTGTTTTCTAGCCAAAGATATAATGATTTGTGTGTATGAGAGTTGCTCTTATCTTCCCTCCATAAATTGCAATCAGGTTTTTATTGATAGATATAGTCAGGGTTCGCTCATATCTTCCCTCCACAGATTGATTAGGATGGATGGTTTTATACAAAAAATACTTCACCTACTTCCTATCAACCCTGCTTCTAGGTATAACTTTTAGTTAGTGAAATCTTTCGAATACATTTGAATCCTGTACTTAATGGACATAATGCCTACAATTATTGCATTATGCATGCAATACTAAGATAAAATTCCCGTAGCTAGTTAAACATGCCAATAGGGTAATAGATAAATTCCCATTGAACCCTAAAATGCATGAAATAGATGTGGAAAGATGCCCGCAAGAGGTGTTGAAATGCCTGTGACATGTAAGGGCATGCTCGCATAAGTATGCAACCACCCACACATGAAGACTATATACTCGTGACATGTAAGGACATGCCCGCATAATGAATGTATCAATAGTAATCTAGTAAATTCATAACAGTCATCGTGCATCAATGACAACATCACAATGTTGCTTCACTTTATTTCCATTTATTTATCTAACCATATTGCTACCCGTATCAACCATGCTTCCAGGTATAACTTTGAGTTACTAGTGAAAGCTTTTGAAGACATTTAAAGCCCAAATTTGATGGACATAATTCCCACAAGTATTGCATTATGCATGCAAGACTAAGATAAAATTCCTGAATCTAGTTAAACAAGACCATAGGGTAATAGATAAATTCCTGCTGAACCCCAAAATGCTTGAAATGGAGGTGGAAAGATGCCCGCAGGATATGTTGAAATGCCAACAGACCATTGAAATGCCCGTGACATGTAAGGACAAGCCAACATAAGTATGCAAGCACTCACACATGAAGACTATATGCCCGTGGCATGTAAGTACATGCCCACATAATGAATGTATCAACATTCATCTAGTAAATTCATAAAAGGTAAGCATTCATCAATGACAACATCACAATGCTGCTTCACTTTATTTCATTTTCTTTATCTAACCATATTTCTACCCCTAACAACCCTACTTTTAGGTATAACTCTGAGTTAGTGAAATCCTTTGAAGAAATTTAAAGCCTGCAGTTAATGGAATTAATTCCTACAAGTATTGCATTATGCATGCAAGACTAAGATAAAATGCATGCAACTAGTTAAACATGCCCATAGGGTAATAGATAAATGCTTGATGAACCTCAAAATGCATGAAATAGAGGTGGAAAGATGCTTGCAAGAGGTTTTGAAATGCAAGCATATCATTGAAATAAATGTGACATGTAAGGACATGCCTGCATAAATATGCAAGCACCCACACAGGAAGACTATATTCTTGTGACATGTAAGGACATGTCTGCATAATGAAAGTATCAATAGTCATATAGTAAATTCATAAAATCTAAGCATGCATCAATGACAACATCACAATGCTGCTTCACTTTATTTCCTTTTCTTTATCTAACCATATTTCTACCCCTAACAACCCTGCTTCCAGGTATAACTCTGAGTCAGTGAAATATTTTGAAGAAATTTAAAGCCTGCAGTTAATGGACTTAATTCCTACAAGTATAGCATTATGCATGCAAGACTAAGATAAAATGCATGCAACTAGTTAAACATGCCCATAGGGTAATAGATAAATGCTTGATGAACCCCAAAATGCATGAAATAGAGGTGGAAAGATGCCCGCAAGAGGTGTTGAAATGCAAGCAGATCATTGAAATGTTGTGACATGTAAGGACATGCCCGCATAAGTATTCTAGCACCCACACATGAAGACTATATCCCTGTGACATGTAAGGACATGTCTGTATAATTAATGTATCAATAGTCATCTAGTAAATTCATAAAAGCTAAGCATGCATCAATGACAACATCACAATGTTGCTTCACTTTATTTCATTTTCTTTAGCTAACCATATTTCTACCCCTATAAACCCTACTTCCAAGTATAACTCTGAGTTAGTGAAATATTTTGAAGACATTTAAATCTTGTGCTTAATGGACATAATGCCCGCAAGTATTGCATTATGCATGCAAGACTAAGATAAAATCATTAGACGAAATTTCAACTCAAAATGGGCCTTTTAACCATAGTTCAAATTCCATGCCATCATGTGTTAGCCAATGCAATTGCTTAAAAATTGAAATACCATATAGATATTAAACAATCTTTTAATATAAATTTGGGGATAGGTATCATAAAAAAACTACTTTTTTTGTTCGTATTTTCGACATATATCCCTGTGTTTTTACTCAAATTTTGATCGAGAGAGCTTGTTGGATGAGAAATTAAATTCTGCATCCAAAGAGTACCCACTCGGCATACTTTTGAGGGACCCTGCTACCCCAAAATCAAGAAATACCTAAAAATGTGATGATGACATCATCATCATGATTTTTCAGGTATTTCTTGTATTTGGGTTAGCGGGGTCCATCAAAAGTATGTTGAGTGGGTACTCATTGGATGCGGAATTTAATTTCGCATCCAACGAGCTTTCTCGATTGAAATTTGAGTAAAATCTGTTGATGTATTTGTAACTTCGGAATGTATTCACCTATATATCTTATGTCTTGTACCCCGATGTTTATTCCGGGAAGTGTCTATAATATATTTGAGTCATGTCATGCCTCGATGTTCCGATCGGGAAGTTCTATGATGTAAACAAGTCATGTCAAGTCATTGTGGGTAACCCTCCTATTGATCAAGGGTTAAAGTCCTCGCAGTTCCGGGGTACTAGGGTTATTAGACTCTCCTAGAGAAGTCGGCCCTAGCAGGGTTTAGTCAAGTCGGGAATTAGTATAAATAGAGAGATAGCCTCTCTATTTATCACACACTCACTCACACTCAGTTGTAGTGCATAGCTGAGGAAGAAGAAGGCACTGGAGCTAGGAAGAAAGAGGTTACTGTTGTCGGGAGATCATCTTACTATTTTTGGGGTTTTGTTATTTGGTTCTAATTCTATCTCTGAGGAAGTTGCGAGGTTTTTTCCATTTATGGTTTCCCCGAGGAAAAACACTATGTTCATTGTTTCTTGTGTTTGATTGTTGTGCTTGTTGTTCTCTCAGTTAAATATCCTAATATAATGCTATCTCAATGTTAAAAATCTAACATGGTATCAGAGCTAACCTGAGAAGAAGACACTGTGCAGCTGCAGGAACTAGGGATTCCTACTTTGTGGATCTTCCTCCATAGATTTTCAGCAAAAGAAGGTTGGATTAACTCTCCTCCCTAGGGCGCATCTTTCTGTCAAAGCAAAATCCAATTCTAAGGTTTTTCAATTTTTGACCCGACACTGCTGCCGGAAATTAGGGATTTCCATAGAAGTGGAATTTTTTAGTGATCCTAGGCCTGGATTGACCTCCTCCTCAAAATCAAAGTTTAGAGATCAAGATCAAATCATTTGGTTGGATAGAACTCCAGAAAATAAAAATCCTAATCTGCTCCTGAACCAGCACTACAGAATTTCAGCTCCAAATCCAGATCCAACATCTTGACCTGGTAAGATCTAAATCTTTTGTATTTCCATTTGAGGTTCTCAATTAAGATGTCTCATCATACCAAGCTTGAAGAAAAGCTTGAGGGAGCTGATAACTTCCAAGCCTGGAAGAAAATGAGTTGGACTCTTATATTAGTGAGGAGGTTCCAGTTCCAGAGGGAGATGAGGCTAAGGCCTTACATAAGAAGAAGTTGGTTATGGCAAAGAGGATTATTGCTGATTCAATTAAGGGTCACCTCATACCACAGGTGTCCTCCCTAAAGACACCTAAAGCTATGTTTGATTCCCTAACCAAATTGTTTGAAGGGAAGAAAATAAACCAGAAGATGACTCTGAGAAACCAACTGAAGAATGTAAAGATCCAGAATGCAGAGACCATCCAGTCTTACTTTACAAGGGTTTCTCAGACCAAGGAATAACTAGAAGCAGTAGATGAAGAAGTGGAAAATGCAGAGATTGTAATGACCACCTTGAATGGCATCCCTAGATCATGGGATTCCTTTATTCAAGGAATCTGTGCCAGAAAGAAGTTAGTCAAGTTCAGCATACTTTGGGAAGAATTCTCACAAGAAGAAGCTCGGATAGCAGCTCGAGAAGAAAACATGGGAAGTGAAGATCAAGCTCTCATAGTATAATCCAAGAAATCCAGATCTAGCCACCACAGAAGTAAGTACTCTCATCAAAGGAATAACCCTAGAAATCCTAGAGATATGTCTACGTACATTTGCTATACATGTGATGAAAGAGGACACTTTGCTAGAGATTGTCCTAGAAACAAAAGTAGCTCTCACAAGAAGAAGGGAAACAAGAGAAGACATCATGCTCATGTTGCAGAGGATGATGAACCTTCCACAAAGAGAAGTAGACAAGTCAGTGACGAAGAATATGTTCTAATTTCTGCTCTCACGGTAACTATCACACATGGCAACAATGACTGGCTTATAGACAGTGATGCTTCCAAACATATGACAGGATTCAAGGAATCCTTTGTGAAATTATCTGAACATGAATCACCTCACAAGGTGAAACTTGGAGATGACTACCAATATCCAATAAAAGGTAGTGGGGAATCCTCCTATAAGCTAGAATCTGGAAATTATATGACAATGAAGGAAGTATTGTTTGTACTAGGACTAAAGAAGAATCTCCTCTCCATATCTGCATTAGATGCAAAAGGAATGAGGGTTGCATTTATAGATGGTCAAGTCATCATGTGGCCAAAAGGAAAGACTATTGATGATGCAGTAGTGATTGGAGAACAAGAAGGAGGTTTATACAAATTGAAGGGCCATCCAGAACAAGCTTTGGTTCATGACTCAGTAGAACCAAATGAGCTTTGGCATAGAAGGCTTGCACATGTGCATTACAAAGCACTACCACTTGCAAGAAAAGTTGTTGAAGGTCTCCCAGAAATGAAAACAAAACATGAAGGTGTATGCAAAGGATGTGCGAAAGGGAAGAACACAAAGAAGACATTTCCAAGTAGCGAAAGCAAGGCAAAAGGAATCTTGAAAATCATCCACTCCAATGTATGCAGTCCAATGTCATCTAGTTCACTAAGCGGGTATGTTTACTATTTTTCTTTTATTGATGAATTTTCTAAGAAGACATGGATTTACTTCATGAAGAACAAACATGAAGTTTTCAGCAAGTTCAAGGAATTCAAAGCCTTGATCAAGAACCACACTAAAAATAAGATCAAGACCTTTCGATCAGATAATGGCGAAGAATTCACATCGAATGAATTCAAAGAGTTATGCAAAGACTCAGAGATTAAGAGGGAGTTATCCACTCCATAATATCCACAATAGAATGGGATTGTAGAAAGGAAGAATAGAACTATCATGGAAGCTGCAAGATCTATGCTTCATGATCAAGATCTTCCTATGCATCTATAGGTAGAAGCTGCTAGAACAACGGTGTATGTACAGAACCGTACTCCTCACAGAGTACTTGAGAATGAGACTCCTGAAGAAGTCTTCTCCAGCAAGAAACCAGAATTCATCCATCTCAAAATATTCGGCTATCATGTATACATACACATTCTGAAAGAAAAGAGGACGAAGTTAGATCCTTCAGGAAAGAAGGGTATATTTGTGGGATACTCTGAAAGCTCGAAGGCTTACAGAATATACTTCCCAGGGTTAAAGAATATTGACATTAGTAGAGATGTAACATTTGATGAAGTTTCAGCCTACATCAAATCTAGGAAGAGACCGGCTAAAGAACCTGAAGAAACAAGAGCACCCGGAATTCATGATACAACCATGAACGAAGAAATTTAAGAAGAAGATCAAGAATTAGAAGAACCTCAAGAACCTGTAGATCCACCTCTGGAGAAGAATCCTCATAAGAGGAAACCTGCTTGGGTACGTGAAATTATCCAAGGTACAGAAAGATATGGAGCTTTAGAAGAAACACCTAGAGAAAGAAAGAGAACTAGGTCTTGCTCCATTTATGTAGCCTTGCTATGTGACATTATTGATAAAGAACCTTCCAACTATGAAGAATCGACAGAACGGAAAGAATGGAAAGATGCTATGATCGAAGAGTATCAATCGATCATGAAGAATGATGTTTGGGATGTTGTCCCAAGTGTTATCCACCTGAATGGCACCTCTCTGTCTGAGTGCCGGCATCCCTCATGTTGGCACACAAAAGGACATCTATGGATTGAGGATTGCCCTAAACACTATATATGGGCTTATTATAAACTACATTCATCATCCATCCAGCTGGTTACTTTGAATTTTTAGCTATGTCAAGTCATATACGTGACCCTATATATATGCAACTCGCAGATCATACGCGAGTGTCGGTTGTTGCAGGTCGCGTATGGATGTATACGCAGGTTGCTCTTATATGCAACTCGCGGATCATACGCGAGTTGTCATTCTTGATACCCGCAGATATGTCCCTTTGACATTAAAAATAAAAACTCGCTTTTATCTAAGATTAGTTAATACATTTACCTTAATCACCTTAACTGTCTCAACTTCCTCAACCTTCGAAACTACCTTATTTCATCCATATAAATACAGGCCTTGGGGAGGGTGTTTGGTACATACACTTGGAGAGCAAAGTTATGCTGGTGGATTTTATACAAAGGTCTTTGGAGTAGTGGAACTCAAAATCCTTTGGCTGCAGAGGAGTCCTTGTCTCAGGCGTTGGGTTGTAATCTGAACTCTTTCATTATTGCTAATAAAGAGAATCCTTCTTCCATATGTGTCTCATGTATTGTGGTTTGATAAGTTTTTATGTTTCATCATTCTATATATGATTTATCTAACCTGCTTATATATATATGAACCATATTGTGTCTGGAATATTGTCTCTTGATAGGTGAAGGAGGAGCATCCCTGAAGACTTTGGAGGAGAAGCAGAGCGGAAGAGGACAAGCTAGGATCAACCGTCGTGTAATGGGTAAGTCTTTCCCATCCTCCTATTTCCTTTACTGCACTCTAGAGTCAATTGTCTGCAAGTTTATTGAGTATGTTGGTAACCCCAGACCTTCGGTTATAAGGTGTTTATTCCTGTACAACAGAACTGGTGACTCCACTGGGGAGCCCAGACTATTGTAGGTTGTTTCTGTCACCCCTGACCAGTCTTTGCTTTGAAGTCTGTGTGTGGTCTGTTACCTTGGTTCATACTTGTCACAGTGTTTGAAAGTATTGTGGATTTTTCTTTGTTTTTGAGAAAAATTTTATACCTATACGCAAGTTGCTCTTCTGCACAGTCGTGTATACAATCCTGCATAGGCGGGTTGCTCTGCTAGACAGTCGCGTATCATACAGGGGTTGCCCTTCTGCGCAGTCGCGTATAAGCCTGGAAATAGGAATTTTTTAGGATTGGGTTTGATTGTCCCTCTCTGTGTGTATTTCCTGTTTCTGTGTAGACTTTATTTATAAATGCTGTGATGCTTGTTTGAAGACATTTGGTGACCACACTTTGTGCTTTTTCGAAAGCTCTTGGGTTCATTTGCTTGGCTTATTTTCTGTTTGCATGCTGAAGTAGCTTGGCTTGTTTGGGTTGTAGGTTAAAGTGTCTCTGTCCAGATCAGTGATTAGGGTCTTGGGATTTTTTTTTCCAAACTATCTTTTGACAGTAGTTGGTTGTCACTTGCCTTTATAAGTCTACAGTGTTTTTTGTCATTGTGTACACCCAAGCTAGGGTTCCTAGTTTTCCTTTGTTGGTTGTTTTTTGGTTCTGTTAGCCTGTTTACTTCAGTTTGTTGCTTTTATATAGTTTATTTGATTCAAGTTTACTCAAGTATAGTGCATTTTAGGTGCATAGTAGAATTTTGAGTATTTTTAAAAGTGAAAAGAAAACATTGTCAAGCTTTTGCATTTTGTTGTTGCATAAGTAGTGTTTATTTCAATTTAAAAATATAATCTCAAAAGCTACAAAAAATATAGGCTTAGTTTCTTTCATCGTTGCATTCAGTTCATCAATATATATTTGCAAAAAAGAAAAAGAAGTTTGCTTTAAAATAGTGGTAATTTGCTTTGAATACACCTTTACTTTTATTTATTTCTTATTGAGTCAAAACACCACAAGTACACCACTCCATTTCCTTCTGAGTAAGAAACAACCCTTTAAAATGAACACATAAATTAAAATTTACTAGTAAGTTTTGTTTTTAGGGGCCTTTAACCTAATAGCTTAGGCTAGACTTGTGGGCTAGGAAGTGTAAACTTCCCACAAGTTATAAAACTCAGACATAGTGGACCTTTCTTTAGGTAAATCCTTGACTTTATCGACTGTATCTGGGAATCTCCTCTCAAACGGGAGTTAAGCACGAGGCCGCGTGGAGGCTTGGAAAGAGGAGATAACCCTCCGAATCCTTGTCAAAGAATAGGTCAGGACTTTTACGCATCTGGGCATTCTGTCCTAGACAGAGTTTCGGGCTCAGCTACCCTGCCCATGCGTATGAGTCTGGCTTGCGACTGTCCCCCCAGACTGTTGGTATAGCCAAGGTAGCCTTTAGTCTCTTGTCTTTTAGGGTTCATACCTAGGTAAACCGGAAGGTTATTTCTGGTTCACCTTGAACGGGCTTGGAAGGTAACCCTTGTTGAAAGTGTAGGAGGGCGGTTGGGTGATTCCTCCGCTTGTGCCTAAGAACCACTTCAAGGACGCCAAGTAATTTTTCATCAGATTTCTTCAGGAAAGTATATCTTTTACCCTGGTTTTGATTGCTTGAGGCTTTAGGATTTTTATAGTGTATGCTCTGTGGTTTTTCCTGTGTTTAGTTGGCCTTAGGGTGTGATTTGTCAAATTTTAAATCATGGAGGACCAACCTCCTAGAAGGTCAAGAAGGTTGAGAAACCTTCCTCCTCTCACCACATTGGAGCCTCCACCTTTACCCTAAAGGTGAAGATTAGACACAGACAGTTCATTTGAACAAGTAGGAATAAGTGAAGTTCTTGGTGAACCAGAACTGATAGCTAACCGTTTTGATCTTGATACAGTTGAGATAGAATAATTGCAGACTGACGAGTTTGCAAGAAGTTTTAACACCCCCTTGACTGATTTAAGCGATCCTGTGATCGTTCAGGTTAGACCTTTTGATTCACCTGTATTAGGTGTCCCTGTGGGTAGGATCGTGTCTTCTGTGGAAGAAAGTCCTTTTGTGTTTACCTCAACCCTTCCGGTTGAAGGGGTACTACCTCCCCCGGTAAGTGCCCCTAGATCTAGTTTACCTTCTACACCTTTGAGTCTAGCGAGCCGGGTGGTTCAACCACCGGTTCATTCAAACATAGCAGGTACTTCTGGTAACATGGTTACCGGGATCCCCAGTATCCCTACTATTCCTTCTTCATTTCCATATACTACCCAGAGTGGTCCGGTAGGATCCTCGGCCTTTGTCGAAGGATTTCCTTGGAATGGGGGGCACATTCCCCCATCCATTCCATACGTAGGTCCATCCCCTTCCTATGTAGGAGTGCAGTTTGGGAGCAGTACCTCTTATGGGAAAAGTTTCCAAACTCCAATTTTGGTCCCATACATGAGCTCTCCCTTTTCGTTGTTTAGCGGAGGGATACCTGCTACTGTCTTTCAGACCCCTGTTTCTATGGGGACGGCCCGAACTTCTTACACTCCACCTCCCACACACAATCCTGTGGCTTACGGATGGAATCTGTTTCAGAGCAACCTTCCCACTTCACAACCGGTGGCAGGGGGAAACCCCACTTTTACCCATGGGCATTCGGGGGCAGGTCCCTCTAATCCCCAAGCTGGCACATTTAGTACCTCGGTTCGACCCAAACTTCCATTTCTGGCAACCTTAAACTTGCCAGATTTGTCAAAATTGATGAATGACCCGGTGAGGCATGACCCCTTGTGGCCACCTGTTCCCACCAAATTGCCATCGGACATCCCTAAGTTCGAAGGAAAAAATGGTGAAGATCCTAGGGCTCATGCCACCACATTCCATTTATGGTGTTCTTCGAATTCACTGAATGAAGATTCAGTTAGGTTGAGGCTGTTCTAGAGAACCTTGACACCTACGGTGGCAAAATGGTATATTGAACTGCCTTCTGCTGCTTTCAATAGTTTCTGGGACTTGGCTAGTGCATTCCTTAGCCACTTTCAGCTTCCGGTCCGATACAATTTTGGAACGGACTTGTTGTCTACTTTTAGGTAAAATAAGGCTACCCACATCTTGGATCACATCCAAGAGTGAAGGAGGAGAAAGATCCTTATAAAAGCCACTATTCCTCCTGAGTTTCTTTTAGAGTGGTTCCTTAAATCACTGTTGCCATACATATCTAAGGACGTTTCCACCTCAGGAGTGACAAATGAAGAAGAAGCCATTCTCAGGGCCCAACAGTTGGATTTTATTTATTCACAATCTAGGATCTTATATGAGATTATCCCTGAGGCACCGAGGCCTTTGCATGATGCGGAGAAGCCGAAGCCTGGACCCCATGCCGATGGTGTGGTTGGGTCCGTTAAATCTCCCACCGTAGAATCTTTGACTAAGCAACTTCATCAGTTTTCTGTCAAACATTCTACGGCGGAGGCAGCAAAGGCTGTCCCCTCTCCCCAGAATGCAAATGTTTTTGCACAAACCTCTCAGAAGGGAAATCAGCAGCCCGGCGGGAAGAAAACGAAAGGTAAGAAGGGAGAGGGAAACCAAAACAAGCAAAATCCTGCAAACAATTCTGATGGGGGCAAGAAAGAAAAGAAGAAGGTCAAGTTCCCTTGTAAGTTGTGCCAAGAGGACCACCTTACTCACCTTTGTCCCCTTATGGATCAAGCCCAGAAGCTGCTTAAATCTCAACAACCGGATGTCCTGGAGGATCCTTTTCCCCAAGGTCAGAACTCTGCTTCAGCTTCTAACGTAGCAGGGGGCACTCAAGCTGCCCCTGACCCAAACTATATCAACATGGTTCTATCTTCAACTTTGTTGCAAACAAGGAACATAAACTATGAGAAAGAGACTCCTAAGAAGGGTAAAGCTGTAGGTGAACCTTCCAACCCTCTCACAATAGAGAAACCTGCTGAAATAATGCCGAAGATACCAAAAGGTGTCTTCAAGAAGACCTTGCATAACCCTAATGCTAGGGCTGCTTCCAACTACTCCGTGGTTGAAGATTTAGCTCAAACCCCGTGTGTAATGTTAGCTTTAGAGGTCTTAGAAAGTTGTCCCGCTCAGCGGGATGCCCTCTTAGCAGCTTTAGGTAGCATGGACTCTTCGAGTCTTATGGCAAAATTTCATTTGTTTGACCATGTAGCCCTATCAATAGATGTCGTCCATGGGGGTAGGACCATTGGAAGGCCATTTGTTGATGAGGGGGCCTCTACATGTGTTATGTCCTTGACCTGTTGGAAAGCTCTTGGATCCCCAGAGCTGGTCCCATCAAACACTTTACTTACTACTTTTGATGGAAGATCCTTCCGTCCACATGGTATCCTGCCAACTTTTGAAATTAAGTTGGCAGGAAAAGCAGTGTCTATTGAAGTAGAAGTGATTGATGCTCCTTTGAACTACAATTTGCTTATGGGAAGAAATTGGACTTATGCGATGTCCGCTATTGCGTCGGTCGTTTTTTGTGTCGTGGTTTTTCCACATGAGGGCAAGTTGGTTACTATTGACCAACTTGATTTTACCCAAAAAGGTCGTTTAGAGTCTAATGAGTCCACTATACCATTGGTTGATCAGGTCAAACCTGCTGCACAAAGCTTAGGGGCTGGAATGTACACATCACTGATGGGCACATTTGATCTTCCAGCCCCGGTTAATTATATTGGTTCTACTAGTGTGGGGAATTCCATCGCTACGGTTGTCGATAGGAATGATCCTTGGATTCTCCCAACCCCTCACGAACCGGAAGTGCCCTTATCAGCAGTAGAGGTGGCTTATCAAGCTATCACTCAAGCTACTGCTGATCCCATTCCAGATCCTCTAACAGTCTCGGAAGATCTGGAAGAAGTCTATTTTCCCGCATGGGCAAAAAACTCTTCGCATTCTATAGATTTCTTAGACATGGTTTTACCTTCCGATGAAGATATTCTAGAAGCCATGAGTGGACGTGATAAGATTTGTGAGGATCTTCATCATCGATCCTATTTTCTTCCAGAACTAAGTAGAATATAAAACCAAGAGTTTCACGTGAGACTGTCAGAAGATGTTGATATACCTATCAACCCTTTGCCTAGGGAAGGAGTGTTTGCCAAGGGGAATATGGAAAATATATCCGCCACTATACCTATTAACATCTCTGTGAACCCATATGTCATGGAAAACATATATATAGGTGCAAACTATTCTCCTGAAGAGATTGCCATCTATACTGCCCTTTTTAAGGAATTCCGCGATGTCTTTTCCTGGTCATATGAGGAGATGCCAGGCATAGATCCATCAATTGTTGAATATGAAATCCGAACATATCCTGATGCCAAGCCGGTTCGACAAAAATTAAGACCCGTGAACCCGCGCAAAGCGGCGGCTGTGAAAGCTGAATTTGAAAAGTTGTTGAGGGCTGGTTTTATATATCCCATCGCTTTGACAGAATGGGTATCCAATCATGTTCCTGTTGATAAGAAGCAATGGACTATTCGCGTTTGTACAGACTTTAGAGACCTCAATAAAGCCTGTCCCAATGAAAACTATCCCACACCATTTATAGACCAGATCATAGATGCATGTGCGGGAAGTGAGGTGTTTTCGTTTATGGATGGTTTCTCCGGCTTTAATAAAATTCAAATTAAACCAGAAGAACAACATAAAACTGCTTTCATTTGTCCTTGGGGTACCTTCGCGTACAAGAAAATGCCGTTTGGATTGAAAAATGTTGGGGAAACCTTTCAACGGGATATGAACTTTGCTTTTCATGACATTAAAGCCATTTTCGAACCATACCTTGATGATCTGCCCGCTCATTCTCGCAAGAGGATCCAACATCCAGATCATTTACGGTTGATATTTGAAAGATGCAGATATTATAAAATACGCTCGAATCCCCACAAGTGTGCATTCTGCGTCGAGTCAGGAAGATTACTCGGATTCATTATCTCTAGTAGAGGCATCCTGCAAGTGGATCCATTGAAAGTTGAGGCTATTGTAAATCTGCCTCCTCCTCGTTCTCTCAGGCAACTTCAAAGCCTGCAAGGAAAGTCTAATTTCCTTCGACGTTTTATTGTTAATTATGCCAAGATCACTAAGGGTTTCATGCGCCTGCTTAAACAGGACACCCCATTTGGATGGGATGAAACCGCACAACTTGCGTTCGAGGCATTGAAAAAAGCTTTGATGTCGGCACCCTTATTACATCCACCAGATTATTCTAGGGATTTTATTTTATATCTGGACGCATCGGAGTCGACCATTGAGGTAGTACTAGTCCAGGAGGATGATAATCTTGTAGAGCATGTCATTTATTATCTTAGCCGTGCTTTGGCCAGACCTGAACTTAGATACTCCCACGTCGAGAAATTAGCCTTAGCAGTTGTTTATGCTATGCAAAGGTTACTACATTTTACTAAGGACCACCACAGTAGTGGCGGATGTGAATCCGTTCCAATATGTTTTATCCCGACGGATTGTTGGGGGGGAATTTAACAAATGGATAGTCATTCTCCAAGAGTTTGACTTGGTTTTCCAATCCGCTAAGTCTAAAAATTCCTTAGTTTTTGTTGAGCTTATAGCAGAATTTCCTACAGAAGAAGATGTAGTGGTTGAAGATGACTCGTTCCCAGATGAGCACATCTTCCTGATATCCACCTCTGATCCTTGGTACGGAGATATTCTTATATATCTCCAGACTCTGAAGTACCCCGCAGCTTCCTCAAGGGAGCAATGACGTAAGTTACACCTTCATGCCAAGAACTACCTCATTATAGGAGATACATTATATCGACGAGGGGTAGATTCCGTGTTGCGTCGTTGCCTTACTCATGAGGAAGCGGAGATTGTCCTAAATTATTCCCATAGTGGAGCATGTGGGGGTCATTTATCTGGGTTAGCAACGGCCCAGAAGATATTGCATGCCAGTTATTTCTAGCCCACGATATTTAAAGATTGTGTGGAAGCAGTGAAGCGCTGTCACCTGTGTCAGCTTTACACCAGGAAAATGTGGTCACACCCTGCTCCATTATTTCCCGTTTTCTCGGTAGGCCCCTTCATGAAATGGGGGATAGATTACTTGACATGCAACCCAGCCTCGACTGGGGGGCATAAATACATCATTGTCGATGTTGACTATTTTACGAAATGGGCAGAGGCAATGCCTACTTTCAAAGCCGACGGGGAAACAACAACTTTCTTTGTATTCAATCATATTATTGCCCGGTTTGGTATACCCAAAGTGATTGTCACTAACCATGGAAGTCATTTTCAAAATGACATGATGACGAAACTGACTACCATGCTCGAATTTAGACAAGAACATTCTTCTCCATACTATCTGCAAGCAAACGGTCAGGTTGAGGCTATCAACAAGACTTTAAAAACTATCCTTAAACGTACAATTGATGCAGCCCGCTCTAACTGGCATATCATGTTATATCCTACTCTTTTGTCCTACCGCACTAACGTAAAGACTGCTATGGGTTTCTCCCCTTTCCAACTCATTCATGGGGTGGAAGCAGTTACTCTGATTGAATGTGAAATCTCATCTTTGCAAATAGCCATTCATGTGTTACCTGATACGACTGAGCTTGAGGAACGTCTGGTACATTTAGAACACCTTGATGAACAGCGTAGAGATGCCCTGACTACTAATCAGGCTCATAAAAATAGGGTTAAAAATCAGTATGATAAATCGGTCAAACCTAGGGTTTTCTCTGAGGGGGAACTTGTCTTGCTTTGGGACCAAGATAAAGAACCTCTGGGGGCAGGAAAATTCAAGGCTATGTGGTTAGGACCCTATGTCGAGTCAAAAGTATTGAGTAAGGGTGCATATGAGTTAGTTGATTTTGATGGGAATAAGCTGCCTGAGCCTAGAAATGGGCTCTACATGAAAAAGTACTACGCTTACGCCTAGCATTTTTTCTTGTATTTTATTGTATGTATTTTTATGTACATTAGGTTGTCAGTTTTGTTTTTTATATATATCTGTTGGTTGTTGCAGATGTCTTCTGAACGGTATATAGGGTTCACTGATGGCGCCAGCCGTCATACTTGTAACCTAGCTTTGGCAGCATGGGTTATCTATTCTCTTTCAGGACAGCTTGTTTCCGCGGGAGGCGCTTGTCTAGGTCCTGCTTCTAATAATGTTGCTGAGTATAGGGCCATCATTGAGCTCCTATGGGATGCTTTGTCATGTGGTATCACCCAGCTCGAGGTCTGCCTGAACTCTCAGTTGGTGGTTTCCCAGCTCAATCGAGCTTATCAGGTACAAAATCCTATCTTATTACGTCAGTTCATGTAAATTTGTTTATTGGAAAGACATTTTGAAGTTATTACTTTCAATCATATTCCACGAAACCAAAATTCATTAACTGATGCATATATTAATTACA
>LPNX010884877.1:1320853-1360335 GCA_001517045.1 Pseudotsuga menziesii | reverse complement strand
ATGTAAAATATATGTTCATAGATAGGTCAAGTCTGATCCTCAGATCCCGTCATATACAAAATGTACAAAAATGTGGATCATAGTCCATCAAAATGCCCTAGAACTAAGCAGGAACGCCCTAGCCACTAGGACCTCCCTGGTCCCCATGATCCCTCTGCACTCTGGCTTCCTCCGCCTCCTCGACTTCGGAAACCTCCACCGCATCTCTATATATGAGCACTGCTCTAGCCACTCATCTGAAAAGACGTAGCCAAACTAGTGGAACTACTACAACAAACTTTTGCATGGATGTAGGGATATGCTCTATCCGTATGGTCGATACTCATTGGGTCAGCCTGGCCAGCTTTCCCTCTAGTACCCTGATCAATCCTAGCTCCTCGCCCACGACAGGATGAACAAACATGCGAGGGTGCCCTTCAGGGCGGACCGGTCCAATATCTGCATTTTGACACATGAATAGGGTTAAGACTTGTACATATGTATATATCTATCATTCTAAAATTCATAAAAATTTGAAAATAATAAAAAATTAAAAATTACTTACCTAGCTCACCCCATGCTCTTCCTGGAGGGAGGACAAGGTCGGGGTCACCTCGGAAGTCCATCTCGACATATGTAAACTGCTCCAATGATGACAGTTGTCGTTCCCACCAGGTATAAAAGTCATCATCATAGACACTGTGTACTGAGTCTCTTCCTCCTTGATGGAGGAAGATGTCTCCCCACCTGCTCAGCCTTGGCTGACATGGAGATCTAATTGGTAGAGGTATAGCAGGGCTCAATGCTGGTACTCTCGAAGAAGAAGAACGCCACTAATATGCTTGCATAGCCAAAATTCTTGCATATTCCTCTCTTGCAGTCTAATAGTTGTCTCCTCATGATGGAGGAAACTCCTGAGCACCAATCATAGAGAGCACCTCTAAAACAGTCAACTGCCAGCCTCATTTGGTTCCTTGTGGCCAAATGTAAAGATGATGATCCTGATATTCTTACAATGGTGCTAGCTAATACCTGGAGAGTAAAATCTCAGATCTCTACAATTGGAACGCCGGTTCCTCTTCTTTGAGTACCCGGTGTACAGAACACATTTATATAGTCTTGGACACTTAAGGGGTCACCGCCCCTGCCAATGCCCTCCAAGTTCACCGGTGCTCCTCGTCGTGACAACCCGATAATGAAATATATGTCTTCAGTCGTAAGCTCTAGGGTTTCACCTTGTAGGTTGAACATCCCCAAATCATGATCCCAATAATTGACCATGAACTCAAGTATGCGGACATTGGCCCACATGGGTGATGTACAAAAGAATTTCAATAGCCCACTGGTCCGCAAAGCCTATATAGTGGGCGCACTTTGGAGTGCCGCTTGGTCCATTATTTCGTGTTCCCTTTCCCTCCATTCCAGAACCATATTTACCTGGCAAATACAAGTACTTTGATTCAGTATTTCCATATCAAAATTCAAAATTTTTTACTATATTTAAGCCTTTTGTCCTCTACACAGTATACGCGACTGTCCAATTAGACATGTCGTGTACTATACTCGACTGTCTAATTGGGCAACCCGCATATAGAACGTGTATCTGCGAGTTTCCATATCAGCAACCTGTGTATGCATCATGCTACAGTTTAGGATGTTTTTAAAAATGGAATTCAGACTCCAACTTAACAATTGCTTGGATCAAAATGAAGAGCTTAGGGTGTAGGCTTACCTGCAGTTGGTGGATTTCGATTTCGTCGGTCCAATTGTCCACAATGATTGATCAAAGGTAGAGGGTAAAACTTGCTTTTTATGGCTCAAAAGTTCAAATGGTGAGTTTTGTTTTATTTTTCAAACTATTTATAGAAATTATATTTCATAAAGTGGGTCTTTTTCTATAGTTTGAAATGTCAATTAACTAATACCATATTCTTTGTGCCTTGGAACAGGTTTATCACTTTTTACAAAGTGTTATTGCTCCAATAGGGTGGTTTTGTTATTTCCAATACATGTTGGCATCTTTTCACTCCACATTAACCTTAGCATTCAACATTTTTCCACAGACTATGGTATTCTAAGCCATTAGTCCCTTGTTTTTACCATTTTTCTTCCATGGCTAGGACCCCTCTCCATGAGTATCCTTCTTATATGCCTATGTCATCCTTTGGCACTCATACCACAACTGTTTCAGGTTCAGGGGTATCCTCTTAGCTATTTTTCCCGCCAAATGGAGTTTCTTTTGAATCTTCTTTTACAAGCTATCCCTTTATAGGACTCCCCGCCCTTATGGAGTTTCTTTAGGCCCAGGTCTGACTCCTTCAAAATAGACTTGACTGCCGAGTTATCTCGTCCGTTCAAGCTTGTTAAGAATATGTGAACGAGCATCCGCATTGGTGATAGGTTATCTCTTTCTCGGACCATGCAGAATAACATGATAAAGGATCACTCTCTTTTCTTTTGAATTGAGAAGATTATTCTCAGGTATAGGTTTATCACTTTTCCAGACCTGAGGGACTAAATTTATGGAAAATGAACACCCGGTTTGAACTTAGTTTTCTCTTTTTCGTGCTCTGGACCCAAACATGAAAAATATTCCGAGTGTACTTTGTGTCTTTGTCACGCTCGTTAAACACTTAAGAACAAAGCAACAAGTTTATTGTTGTAAGCCCCATTTCTCGTAACCAAATGGATCTTTCCGAGTGATCTTGCTTTCCTTCACACTCGTAAAACTCAAGCTATTTTATGCTGTTTTGGAAGGAGCGTTGGGTAGGTGGTAATTTAACTTTTTTCGGACCTTCCTGACTAAGTACGAAAAAGGTTCACCTTTTCTTCTACGGAAGTTAAGAGAGTTCTTCTGTGGTGTGTTTTATACTTTTTCGGCCTCAGGAGACTAAATTGGACGAAAAAGGACCCTCCTGGAGTCTTCTTTGGAATTTTCAGACTCTCTAAATGTGAAAATACCGACTGAGCATGTACTAGTTTGGGCTCATTAAATCCACGAATCAGTGACACTATCAAGCATTATTTTCCCATCTCTTCAAGATTGTTAAAAAATGAAGAGGGAACCGAGTTGACTTTCTTGGAATTGTTAAAATTTAACAAGGAAGGTAAGGAAGAACTTTTCTCTTGTTTTTAGTAATGGCAGCATGTCATCCTTGAACATAGCACTCTTTGTTTTCCGATATCCATGTTTCAGTGTCCACTTGTGTTCAGCTATCACTTTGAGTTGCTTACTCCTCCTCTTGTCCGTTATACTTGGGGAATCTGATCATGTCTCCTACATGACAGATAAGTCTAGTTGTTCTATCTATAAGTTATACGTTGCCTTGGGTCATCTCTGTGTTGTGCTCATTGTTCAAGGACTCTTCCCAATGTCTGATCTATAGCCTGATCCCATCATTGTTATATCTGTTATCTATTTGTGTCTCCCTTCTTTTGCCCAGTTCCTAGTCACTCTTGTGATCCGTTGGAGGATCTATTGCCTTCCTTATCACATCATGGTTCCGTTTCAGCACTTCCTGATGACGAAGACCTAGAGTTTTGACGATAGTACCTCAGGATTCACTTTCATCATTAGTGAATTCCTTTGCTTTAGTTGTCGATTATCACCTATTGATTGACAAACTGTTGAATCCTTTCCATGTTCAACTTCAGCTTACCCTTATTCACATGGCTTGGATTGTACTGGTTCTTTGGGATCCTTTATGAAGACCTTAGTTCCTCACCTATGGACTAAGTTGCGCAATATTATGTTCTATTCATATACACAACTTCCAGATCTTTGAAGACTCATCATTATTGTATATTGCGGCTTCGATCCACCTTTGTAATATACGTGGCTTTATACCCGTATCATATGATGTACTCAAATATTGTAAAGGATCAAGTGTTCCAGTAAATTGAACATAGCATCCTAAGATGTAACTTTGAACATGACATTACTATGTATTTGTTTCAGGTACTCTCTCTGCTCCATTGGATTTTTGAGTTCTCCAAAGATGAAGATTATAATGTATGTCAGCCATCGCTTCCCTCTGACCTCACACATTAGGGGGCATCTGTTATCCATCTGAATGGAACCTCTCCATCTGAGTGCCGACATCCCCCATGTTGGCACACAAAAGGAAATCTATGGATTGAGGATTGCCCAAAACACTATAGATGGGATTATTATAAACTACATTCATCATCCATCCAGCTGGTTACTTTGAATTTTTAGCTATGTCAATTCATATACGTGACCCTATATATATGCAACTTGCGGATCATACACGAGTGTCGGTTGTTGCAGGTCGTGTATGGATGTATATGCAGGTTGCTCTTATATGCAACTAGTGGATCATACGTGAGTTGTCATTCTTGATACCCACGGATATGTCACTTTGACATTAAAAATAAAAACTTGCGTTTATCTGAGATTAGTTAAGCCATTTACCTTCATCACCTTAACTGTCTCAACTTCCTCAACCTTCGAAACTGCCTTATTTCATCCATATAAATACAGGCCTTGGGGAGGGTGTTTGGTGTTAACACCATTATTTAGCAGGGGAGCAAAGAGACCATGGTGGAAAAAAAATAATAGTCACTTGTCAAAACTTTGGTTAAAATTTATAGTATAAGAGTAAGACAAAGGGCTTGTAAGCGGTGAAATGTCATGGGATCAAACGATGCAGAGTGAAAAAGTGGAAGATCAACGGCCCGTATTATGTCCGCTCTCTAAAAGGTGCAAGAAGGATAAGTACGTGCGGGTGTTCAATGTAACATAGAGATCAATGGTCGTCAATCCAGCTTGATGAGATCTACGGTCTTGACAGACTCCGCCTTGTGAACCTGCATAGTTGTTAAAACAAAGAAACCCAGCGGAAAGGAGTATGTGTCACTCGATCTGACGGTGGGGAAATAAAGGCAGATTACATCAACGATCATGGATGAATCTGCAACGGGAACTTGCATGTTTGATAATACGAGGTCGCTCGGTGGAATTAGGTACATGTCACTTGATCCAATGGCTGAAAAATAAAGGTGAAATAGATCGACGGTCAATGATGGGTCTGGAGCAGGAAGTTGCGTGATAGTTGGAAGTAAAGGGCGGTAGCGGAATAAAAACCATTGTACACGTGTTCGATCGTGGCGCATTCCGGAGGCAAAAGTGGTTTGGTGGAAACCGCCAAAGGGAGCCCCTGGAGTGGGGTCCTATAAAAGCATAGTTGACTTGTTCGGGGATTATTTTATTGGCACCAGACGATTGTGAAAAAGACATGCATGATCGTCAACCTTCGACTGTCAATTTCACATGCACGCAGCCACGGTAATAGGTAAGGCTCAAACACCCATAATTCATCTATCTGGTTACCATTGTCGACTGAAGTAAGGACCGAGAAAAGGAATTGCAAGGGTCTGGTCGTATTTTAGATGACCGGGAAGACTATCTGTTTGATAGAGACCGAGGGGTGTGTGACCCATTCCTATCCATAGGAAGTGTATCAGTCAGTAAAGAGAGGTTGTGTCATTATAATTCACAGGGCAATGATGTCTTAAATGTCTGTAAATCCTTTTTATATTATTTTGCCATCGAACAAACCCTGCATTTTCCTGAATTCGCAGAGTGGTGCGCGGTTGATTATTCCCCTTCTCAAAGGGTCATTGTCAGTCATTCTACTTCTCGAATACTCTGTAAAATCAATGCCAAAGTCGTCCGTGAAAACTTAAACCTGCCCGACAGTTACCCTGACAACCGCGAACCTGTAAATGAGTCTATTCTTGTTGAATTGTACAAAAGTTGCATCACTGAAGTCCGTTGCAAATTCCTGTCCAGTATTTTGAAAGAGGGTCAGTCATTAGACGGTCTTTTCCTGCCTTACCAAGTTCATATTTTCAAAAATGAAGTTCAATTAGTGGTATCCCTCGTCTATCAAATTTTGGGTCTTGACGATGATTGTCGCGTAAATAAAGTCATCCTTGGTTTTTTGTTAAAAATAAGTTCATTTGGTTTGGAGTCTCAATTGGTTCCTGTGTTCAATCTAGATGAGTACTTGGCAGAAGAAATACACCTTCAGTTAAGTGAATTTCCAAAGGTCAGGTTCTTTAAATTTCAAACTTACTTGTTGAACATGTTGTTGTGTTCAAATGTCACTGAATTACAGTTTTTGAGTACCATCTTCTCTTCTGATTTGCCCAAGCAGATCAGCATGTTTGAGTTTGCCAATTCAATCATGTCAAAGATATATAAAATTTTGTTCGATGAAGTGCTGCCCCGTGTGTTAGAAGATATGAAATGTCTAATGCAGTCCTCGCCTGAGGATTGAGTCGAAGACTGGTTTCTGCATAAAGATTGTATTGTTTTGAGGATATATGGATTCACTGGGGAACCATATAAGTTACCTACTTTCCTCACTCCCTGAGTTTTTGCATTAGAATTCATGAGGCAAAGGTTGCATTCAGAGGAAGAACATTTTGGAGCCTTTAAAAAATCTTCAACTATCAAATTCCCTCTCAATGTTGGCTCTTTTATTTTCAAAAATAAAGGTGCCTTAGTGTTTATTGAAAAGTTATTGGGAAGCATCTAATTTCAGAAAGAGCCAAACGCAAATTATGATCCTCACCACATAATTTCCTTAAGGAAGCAGGCCAACAAAAACAAACCATTTGAACACCAGTTTATTGAAGGATTGAATGAAACAACAAATTTGTTGCAGTTTTTGGAAATTCAAGGGTTCGATGAAGATGCAAGTACTTTACCAGCTACAGTATCACAAGGGACAGAGGGTCCTAATGTTTTGATTAAGAGGAGTCTGTCTGAAATTGAAAGCATGGAAGTGGATGAAGATGGGTCACACAAAAAGGCAAAATTGTTACAAGTTGGTGGAGTTTCAAGTGAAGAGATTTCTGATGATTTCAAGAGAGCTGCTTTAGTCCCAATGAAATATGTACAAGTAAATCAATTTTCTTTTAAAAGTGTGGATAATTCAGAATCAAGTCCAATTTTCAAATCCAAAGAGGAGGCCAATGCCATTCAAATTAAAAAGCTACAAGCAGATATTATCAGTTCAGGAAGTGAAAAAGATAACACACAAGCGATCAGAAGAATGTTGGAAGAAAAGGACAATGCTCTCCAAGTTTTGAAGAAAAAGTTAAAGATCCCAAGCACTGAGCATGTTCAATCATCTGAATTATTGGCACTGTGAGAAGAGAAAGACAAGGTCCACCAAGAGATGATGGAACATAAAGGAAGAGATGTTGAATTACAAGAGGAAAAAGACAGGTGGGAAACTGAACGGAGCGAGCTGATATCTCAAATCGCCATGCCAAAAAAGGACCAAAATGATGAAAAGGAGATCATGGAGGAATTGATGAGTCAGACTCCTACTGATGAGGACCTGTCTATTGTAAATATTGAGAAGCCATTAAACAATTTTTTTGCAGATTATTTGTTAGTACCTATGTCCCAGGTAAGCCTAAAGGATGAAGAAATAAAAGAGCTAAAGGTAGAAAATGAAAAGATCAAGTCTGAATTAGCCAAAGTAAGTGAGAATAAAAATAAAATATTACAAGACAGGAATCAGCTGCAAAAGAAATTCAATGAACTAAAAGAAAGAAACATTGGGAAAGGTCCTCTCCAAGGGGAAAAGCACATCATTTGGGACACCTTATCTATAGAAATCACTAAATTCAGGCACCATCTGAACTTTATCGATGATCAAAACATATTGATCAATTTGGCTCACCAAAGACTAAAGTTAGTGAATGAAAATATGGAAAGAAAACCCCTTACCACAACCCAAAACACATTGAATTTTTTAAATTCATTGACATACCAGAAATTACATGATATGGGAATAAAGGACAGAATATCAATAGTACTATGGGCTAAAAGGTTTATCCACAAGCACCATTTAATGAAGACGGTCCAGGACAAGGAAAATTAAATGCTTTCACAGGTTAATAACTTCAAGCAGGTTTTCAAAGAGCTATTTGAGGATGGCCTACCATCCTTTTGGGACGAGGAAGGGCGGATGTTCTCTCAGGAGCACTATCACAACTTATTAGTTCAAATCCGCATGGATCATTCCAAATTTGATGATTTGGAAAAAGGCCTAACAGGGAAAGCTATTGTGGACAAATTGACGGAGGATTTCGAAATCTTACAAAAGTTCCTGATTATCAGGAGAGGATTGCCCAAGGTGTCATATGAAGCTTACATGGAGCTGGAAGTGTCAATTCGAGAGATGATGGAATATAATACTCCAAGTGCGGAGCAATGGAAAGTCGTGGAAAGGTTCGGAAAGACAAAATACATCCTTCATTCATGAGAACAGATGTCACGCGCTGAGGAGCTGCTAGGATAGGCCTTGCACCAAGTTGATTTAATTTAATGATCTGTTAGGATTGAAGCTGTAGTTTATTCCTAGAAGTTAGGAATTTAGTTACAAGACTTTAATTAATCCGGTCATTCAATTATGGATCTTCTTGGAAGATGGATCATTTTATGTATATATTTGCATCTATTTTATTTGATGGGGGTTGGAACCCATCGTGTTGTTGAAGGTTTTGAAAGACATATTATTTTTGAATAACAGAGCGAATGCATAGAATTATCAGAGATTCATGTGTCATTTCCATTACAGTCCATATTTCTTTCCTTATGTGATTGTGTTTTCCAGTGTAACACTTCATTCTGTTTTTCTTCGTATCTGAAACACAGTATTGGATGGTTAGAATTCATAATGTTTATTCTCTGATCATCGTTTTGGATATTTTATACATTCTTCTATAGAACTCGTCTTTGATGCTCTGTATTAATGGGTTGTTCATTGTCTCTTCTGTCCCACCTGAACTAAATGAATGACTGTGATGAAATGGTTACCTTGCCTTTGATAAATCTCATGTATATGTCTTTATGATATTTTTATTTTTATGTGACTCCATGCCCAATGGTTATGTGTTGTTTCAACCATCTATACAAATCTTTGAATGTTAGCTATATCTGGTCTCGTTAAATCTGTATTGAGAGATCCCTCTCTGGAAGAAAAACCAGTTTCTTTCTAAAGTGGTTTTGTTGTTACCTTGGGATTTACCTTTACAATCTTGGGTACATTTTGAGTGCTAACAAACTGGCGCCATTGCTGGGGAACGAAAGTGCATATCTGCCCTAGGGGAACGACAGTGTTTAAAGAAGATTTATGTGGGAAAACAAGAATTTTTAACAGTAAAAAGGTTGTATGTTTGTCCTGGCGACTCCATTGTAAAACTTCTTCAGAACTTAAGGAGTCATTATGGCTTCGAGAAGACACACGCGAGGTAACTCTAATACCGAAATCTTGAAAAGTTTCGAAGACCCAAAAAAGTTATTTAAGAGAAAAAATAAAGAAAAGTTAAGTTTTCCTTTGTTTGGTGCATCATCATCTCAAGATTCTCATATTGATCCAGAATGGGAAGTTAATGTTGGGAAAATTCTGTTGAGAACCAAATCTGAGTCTGACCTTAAGAATACTGAGTTCAATCCTTGAAGGTTAGAATCTTATTTGTTGGATTCCCTCTGGAGAGATTTACAACAAACCACTAAAGTTGAAACATTTACCTCTCAAAATACTCAAAGTTCTTCAGTTCCTGTGAATCCACCTAGACCAATGGCAGCCATATTTGTTCCCTTGCGTTTGCCTCCTTTATTACATGACCTTCCTCAGAACTATTCCCAAAGAATTTCTTTGTTTGATGGAGAAGGTGACGTAACCGCAAAACAGCATGTTGCCAAGTTTGAAGATTTCATTGACTTAGAAGAAGTTGATTATCCAGATGTTAAAATGCGGTTGTTTTCCCAAAGTTTGTCAGGTGAGGCAAAGAAATGGTTTAAATATTTTCCAAATGGGTCTATAGTGAATTTTCAGGCTTTCCAAAATGCTTTCCTAGATAGGTGGGATGATAAACAGAACCCTTTGTAGCTCTTATCTCAGTATAACAGTCTCAAAAAGGAGGTTTTGAATCTATCCATGAGTTTTCTAGCAGGTTCATGAGGGTTTATAATTCCATTCCCGAGGATATAAAACCTTCTGCGGCCGCAGCCAAATTACACTATGCCGGAGCTTTTGATAATGATTTTGCATTTTCATTAAGAGAGATAAAATCAGCAACTCTTGCGGCCATGTTTACAGATGCTCTAGAAGTAGAAGCAAATATGATGGCAAGTGGAAAGATGAAACATAGAGATATTGATAGAAGGAAAAAGGAAGAAAATTTGCCTTCTGCTTCTTCTTCTACTAATGATGTTAAATTTGAAATGATGTTGAAAACCATGGAAAAGTTGATGGATAGATTAACTATGGATAATAGGGGATTCAATAGAGAACAAGCTGAGCGACTCTAAGATATATCTTACTGAGGAAGAGCATAACATGTTTGGACGGGAAGATGGAAGTGAAGAATTTGAAATGGAGACCGAGCAGTATCAAAGGGGTTATTTACACACTATGGATGATGTGCAGAGGAAAATCAGACTGAGGAACAGGGATGTCCTCATAAATAAAGGAAAGGCAAACCCAAATCAGCCTTCCACTAGTTCTTTGAATGTAGAAAAGGGAAAAGAACTACAAAAAGAGTCTTTTGTAAATAAAGAGGTTGAAAATGATGTACAAAGAGATAAAGCAATAAAGCAGGCGGCTCCGGTTGATGTGGAAAAAATTGGTTCTGGCTTCAATTTACAAAATGAACTTTCAAAGCTAAAAATCTCTGTTCCATTTAATGAGTTATTGAGAAACACTTAATACAGAAATACTATCACAAAAATGGTCAAAAATCAAGGAGAATGGCAATCTGACATTTTAGAGTTGAACGATGATAACCCTACTATTTCGTTTGGGTCAAAGGTTGAAAATTTAGAAAGTGAAGAAGTCCCTCCTTTCTATTTGAGTTTAAATGTGCATGATAAGGTGGTCCACAATGCTATGCTAGACTCAGGGGCATCACATAACTTAATGCCGAAAGGAGTGGTAGAGAGTTTGGGATTAGAAGTAACAAGACCTTATAAATATTTGTACTCGTTTGATTCTAAAAGGGTGAAATGCCTTGGTTTGATTAAAGATATGGTGGTAACCCTAAATAAATTTCCATCTAAAACTATAGTCATGGATGTAGTCGTGGCAGATATTCCACCTAAGTTCGGGGTGTTGTTGTCAAGATCTTGGACTTCTAAGTTGAAAGGTAGTTTACAGATGGATATGTCTTACGCTACAATTCCTATTCGAGATGGGAACAGAAGATTATATAGTGAAAAAAGGACCCCTTATGTGGTGAGCAGTCAAGAGAAACCTAAAATTCATCACATCTATGCTGTTGATACTGACTTGGGGTCTTCCATTTTCTTTAATGATGTTGTTCCACATGATGTAGAAGAGGCGTTGTAGAATAAGTCTGAGGAGAATAAGGAAAAGGAAGTGCTAGAGCAGGATGCTTTGGAAGCGAAGCAAAAAAGGGAAGGCCAGTGGATTATGTACTTTGACGAATCTACTGCAAAAATAGGTGTTGGAGCTGGTGTGTATATAATTTCTCCTATTCAGGATTTCAAAGATTTATCATATAAATTAACATTTGAGTGCACAAATAATGTGGCAGAATATGAAGCTTTGTTATTGGGATTGCATGCTTTGAAATATTTGGGGGCTCAAAAAATAAGAGTCTTGGGGGACTCAGAGTTGGTGATAAATCAAGTAAATGAAAGCTATCAAACCAGGCATCCTCAGATGAGGGCTTATAGAAATGAAGTATGGGATATGTTGGGAAACTTCTTTACAGAGCATGCAATTCAAGTAGTTCCCAGACATGAAAATTTGGTAGTTGATTCTTTAGTTGTGGCCGCTGGAAAATTTGAAACCCCTGTTGCTGGTCAAAGGGAATACCAGGTGGAAATTGTGAATAGATCGTCTATTCCTGATAACTCTAAATACTGGCAGGTGTTCGAAGATGATATGCAGATCAGAAGGTTCCTAGAGCTCTCAGGAGAATTTGTAAATACTCTTATTGACACCGAAAATGACAATGGCGAGAGTATTAAAGATGAGGAAGAGCTTGAGGAAGAAGGGAATGGTGCTAAAAAGTTAAAGGGAACCTTAGGAGGTAAATATATTATCCAGTCAAAAAACAATTTCATACCAAGAGGACTAATTCCTTTAGAAAATTTTTTTGATCAGAATGACGTAGCTAAGAATCTCAAAGTAAAGCCCATTGAGAATGTTTTTGAAGATAAGAATATTGGCACCGAAGAAAATCCTAGGATTGTGAAGTTGTCCAAGAAGTTGCCTGAAAAAGAAAAAGAAGAGTATGTGAAATTAATGAAAAAATATACAGATGTATTTGCGTGGAGTTATGAAGACCTGAAGGAGTATGATACATCTATCATACAGCATACTATTCCTATAAAGCCTGGAGAGAAACCTTTCAAGCAGAAGCTTAGAAGGATAAACCCTAAGTTGCTCCCTATTATTGAGAAGGAAATTAAAAAGTTATTTGATGCCAAGATCATTGTCACTCTAATGTTTTCAAAGTGGGTTAAAAACCTTGTTCCTGTTAGAAAGAATAATGGAGAAATAAGATTGTGTATAGATTTCCGGAACTTGAACAAAGTTTATATGAAGGACAATTATCCTTTGCCAAAGATGGACCATATATTGCAGAAAGTAGTTGGAGCTGAAAGAATTTCAATGTTGGATGGTTTTTCCGGCTATAATCAGATCAAAGTATTGCCTGGAGATCAAGAAAAAACTGCTTTCACTACACCTTGGGGCACTTTTATGTATGCAAAAATGCCTTTTGGCTTAATGAATGCAGGAGCTACTTTCCAACGAGCTATGGGCATTGCTTTTGCAGGGGAAATCGGGAATTTTGTAGTGATCTACATGGATGATATCACAGTCTATTCAAAATCTGACAGAGAGCATATGCGTCATCTGGAGAAAGTTTTCATGAAATGTAGGAAGTTTGGCATATCATTGAATCCAAAGAAGTCCAATTTTGCATTGGAAGAAGGAAAGTTGTTGGGCCATATAATATCAAAATATGGAATAAAAATTGGTCCCGAAAGAGTGAGTGCAATTCTGAAAGTGGGTGAACCCAGGAGTAAAAAAGAGATACAATCATTCTTGGGGCAGGTAAATTTTTTGAGAAGGTTTGTGCCAAGTTCTGCTGAGATCTTAATGAATATCACAAATATGTTGAAGAAAGGTCACGAGATAAAATGGAGTGCTGAAGCTAGAAAGTCTTTTTGGGAAATCAAAAAAGCAATATCAGAGGCTCCTGTGTTGGTGAGCCCAGATTTTACCAAAGACTTCTCAGTATTTTCATATACTTCAGAATATACTATAGCAGCAGTTCTGTTACAGAAAAATGATGAGAATTTGGAACAACCCATAGCATTTTTTAGTAAAATGTTAAGGGATGGAGAATTGAAATATGACATTATGGAGAAACAAGCTTATGCCTTAGTCAAAGCGCTGAAGGATTTCAGAGTGTATATTCTGCATTCACATATAATTGCACATGTTCCATCTGTTGCAGTAAAGGGAATCTTGACACAACCAGATCCAAAAGGTGGAAGAGCAAAATGGATTGCTACATTTTTGGAGTATGATATCGAAATAAAGCCCACCAAGTTTATTAAAGGACAAGGGTTAGCTAAAATGATGGCTAATTCAAACTATGAAGCTTTGCAAATTAATTTCTTGTCTCATCAAGCTAATCAATTAGATACAGAAGTGGAAGTAATGGCTGATTTTGTGGTTTCTCCATGGTATTCTGATATTGTATATGTCCTTCAAAATTTGCAAGCACCGGAGGGATTGAGTAAGTCAAGAGCCCGATCCATAAAATTAAAAGCTGCCAAATTTTGTATTCTAAATCAATATCTTTATTGGAAAGACCCCAAAGGAGTGTTGCTGAATTGTCTTTTGGAAAATGAAGCTCAGCATACAGTCAAAGAATTTCATAAGGGAGATTGTGGGGGGCATCATTCTTGGAAGGTGACGGCAAACAAAATTCTAAGAGCAAGCTATTATTGGCCTACATTATTTTCAGATGTGTATAAAGAAACCAGTAAGTGTCATCAATGCCAAATTTTTTACGGAAAGAGAAAAGTGCTTCCTCTCCCTTTGAATCCCATAACAGTAGAAGCTCCGTTTCAGCAGTGGGGTTTGGATTTTATTGGCGAAATAAATCCCAATTCATCAGGACAACACAAATGGATTTTGACAGCTACAGATTATTTTACAAAATGGATTGAAGCTATCCCCACTAGAAGAGCCACGGAGAATGTAATCATGGATTTTCTTGAGGAAAATATATTGGCTCGATTCGGGTGCCCCAGAAGAATAGTAACAAATAATGCAGCTGCATTTAAATCCAAGAAAATGATTGATTTTGTCACAAGTATCATATAAGCCTCAATCATTCAACTGCCTATTATCCGCAGGGAAATGGGTTGGCAAAATCCTCTAATAAAAGCCTAGTGAGGATCATCATGAAGTTGTTAGAAGATAACAAAAGGTCCTGGCACACCAAGCTCAAGTATGCTCTCTGGGCTGATAGGATTAGTACCAAAAGGGTGATTGGCATGTCTCCGTTCCAACTGGTGTATGGGACCGAAGTTGTTTTTCCAGCATCGTTAGGTGTCCCAGTCATGAGGTATTTCCAAGATCAGCAAGAAGAACCAAATAATATGCAAAGGAGGATAAACCAGATTATTGAACTAGATGAGCAAAGGAATAAAGCTTATGACAGGGTGCAATCACATCAGGAGAAAATGAAAAGTACTTTTGACAGGAGAATCAAAGAAGAGCAGTTTCAGATTGACGATTTGGTCCTGAAGTGGGATGCTCCGAAAGAGGACAAACATGGGAAATTTGACCATAAGTGGGTAGGTCCTTATGTTGTTGCTAGTTACAGAGGGCAAAATGCATTTCTGCTGGAATATCCGAACGGGGTTCCTCTGGATAGTAATCCCGTCAATGGAAGGTACCTGAAACATTACCTGTCCTAAGGAGGAGGGTGAAATTTGTATTATAGCCTGTAAATACTTATTTCTCTTTACAAAGTTAACGTGAATGGTAAACCTAATGTATTTGAAGCCCGCAGTGAAGGCCCTAAGGTACATGAGGCATGCTTTCCCTTTCTCAAAACAAAAAATAATATATCTACACAAACCAAAAGATGAGTTTTCTGGAAGTTATTGTGAAAGATCAAAAAACAGGCACCTGGTCTATGAGTTCTTTGATACCTCGTAGGGAGGATATCATCCCTAGATGGAGCCAGCTATTAACAACATTATTTAGCAGGGGATCAAAGAGACCATGGTGGAAAAAAAATAATGGTCACTTGTCAAAAATTTGGTTAAAATTTATAGTATAAGAGTAAGACAAAGGGCTTGTAAGCGGTGAAATGTCGTGGGATCAAACGATGCAGAGCGGAAAAGTGGAAGATCAATGGCCCATATTATGTCCGCTCTCTAAAAGGTGCAAGAAGGATAAGTACGTGCGGGTTTTCAATGTAACATAGAGATCAACGGTCGTCAATCTAGCTTGATGAGATCTACGGTCTTTACAGACTCTGCCTTGTGAACCTGCACGGTTGTTAAAACAAAGAAACCCGACGGAAAGGAGTACGTGTCACTCAATCTGACGGTGAGGAAATAAAGGTAGATTACATCAACGATCGTGGATGAATCCGCAACGGGAACTTGCACGTTTGATAAGACGAGGTCGCTCGGTGGAATTAGGTACGTGTCACTTGATCCAATGGCTAAAAAATAAAGGTGAAATAGATCGACGGTCAATGATGGGTCCAGAGCAGGAAGCTACGCGATAGTTGGAAGTAAAGGGCGGTAGCGGAATAAAAACCATTGTACACGTGGTCGACCGTGGTGCATTCCGGAGGCAAAAGTGGTTTTGTGGAAACCGCCAAAGGGAACCTCCGGAGTGGGGTCCTATAAAAGCATAGTTGACTTGTTCGGGGATTTTTTTATTGGCGCCGGACGATTGTGAAAAATACCTGCATGCTCGTCAACCTTCGACTGTCAATTTCAAATGCACGCAGCCACGGTAATAGGTAAGGCTCAAACACCCATAATTCATCTATCTGGTTACCATTGTCAACTGAAGTATGGACCAAGAAAAGAAATTGCAAGGGTCTGGTCATATTTTAGATGACTGGGAAGAGTATCTGGTTGATAGAGACCGAGGGGTGTGTGACCCGTTCCTGTCCATAGGAAGTGTATCAGTCAGTAAAGAGAGGTTGTGGCATTATAATTCACAGGGCAATGATGTCTTAAATGTCTGTAAATCCTTTTTATATTATTTTGCCGTCGAACAAACCTTGCATTTTCCTGAATTCACAGAGTGGTGCGTGGTTAATTATTCCCCTTCTCAAAGGGTCATTGTCAGTCATTCTACTTCTCAAATACTCTGTAAAATCAATGCCAAAGTCGTCCGCGAAAACTTAAACCTGCCCGACAGTTACCCTAACAACCGCGAACCTGTAAATGAGTCTATTCTTGCTGAATTGTACAAAAGTTGCATCACTGAAGTCCGTTGCAAATTTCTGTCTAGTATTTTGAAAGAGGGTCAGTCATTAGACGGTCTTTTCCTGCCTTACCAAGTTCATATTTTCAAAAATGAAGTTCAATTAGTGGTATCCCTGGTCTGTCAAATTTTGGGTCTTGACGATGATTGTCGCGTAAATGAAGTCATCCTTGGTTTTTTGTTAAAAATAAGTTCATTTGGTTCGAAGTCTCAATTGGTTCCTGTGTTCAGTATAGATGAGTACTTGGCAGAAGCAATACACCTTCAGTTAAGTGACTTCCCAAAGGTTAGGGTCTTTAAATTTCAAACTTACTTGTTGAACATGTTGTTGTGTTCAAATGTCACTGAATTACAGTTTTTGAGTACCATATTCTCTTCTGATTTTCCCAAGAAGATCAGCATGTTTGAGTTTTCCAATTCAATCATGTCAGAGATATATAAAATGTTGTTCGATGAAGTGCTTCCCCATGTGTTAGAAGATATGAAATGTCTGATGCAGTCCTCGCCTGAGGATCGAGTCGGAGACTTGTTCCTGCATAAAGATTGTACTGTTTTGAGGATATATGGATTCACTAGGGAACCATATAAGTTACCTGCTTTCCTCACTCCCCGATTTTTTGCATTAGAATTCATGAGGCAAAGGTTGCATTAAAAGGAAGAACATTTTGGAGCCTTTAAAAAATCTTCAAATATCAAATTCCCTCTCAAGGTTGGCTCTTTTATTTTCAAAAATAAAGGTGCCTTAGTGTTTATTGAAAAGTTATTGGGAAGCATGGAATTTCAAAAAGAGACGAAGGAAAATTATGATCCTCACCACATAATTTCCTTAAGGAAGCAGGCCAACAAAAACAAACCATTTGAACACCAGTTTATTGAAGGATTGAATGAAACAGCAAATTTGTTGCAGTTTTGGAAATTCAAGGGTCCGATGAAGATGCAAGTACTTTACCAGCTACAATATCACAAGGGATAGAGGGTCCTAATGTTTTGATTAAGAGGAGTCTGTCTGAAATTGAAAGCATGGAAGTGGATGAAGATGGGTCACACAAAAAGGAAAAATTGTTACAAGTTGGTGGAGTTTCAAGTGAAGAGATTTCTGATGATTTCAAGAGAGTTGCTTTAGTCCCAACGAAATCTGTACAAGTAAATCAATTTTCTTTTAAAAGTGTGGATAATTCAGAATCAAGTCCAATTTTCAAATCCAAAGAGGAGGCCAATGCCATTCAAATTAAAAAGCTACAAACAGATATTATCAGTTCAGGAAGTGAAAAATATAACACACAAGCGATCAGAAGAATGTTGGAAGAAAATGACAATGCTCTCCAAGTTTTGAAAAAAAAGTTAAAGATCCCAAGCACTGAGCATGTTCAATCATCTGAATTATTGGCACTGCAAGAAGAGAAAGACAAGTTCCACCAAGAGATGATGGAACATAAAGGAAGAGCTGTTGAATTACAAGAGGAAAAAGATAGGTGGGAAACTGAACGGAGTGAGCTGATATCTCAAATTGCCATGCTAAAAAATGACCAAAATGATGAAAAGGAGATCATGGAGGAATTGATGAGTCAGACTCCTACTGATGAGGACTTGTCTATTGTAAATATTGACAAGCCAATAAATGATTTTTCTACAAATGATTTGTTAGTACCTATGTCCCAGGTAAGCCTAAAGGATGAAGAAATAAAAGAGTTAAAGGTAGAAAATGAAAAGATCAAGTCTGAATTAGCCAAAGTAAGTGAGAATAAAAATAAAATATTGCAAGACAGGAATCAGCTGCAAAAGAAATTCAATGAACTAAAAGAAAGAAACATTGGGAAAGGTCCTCTCCAAGGGGAAAAGCACATCATTTGGGACATCTTATCTATAGAAATCACTAAATTTAGGCACCATCTGAACTTTATCGATGATCAAAACATATTGATCAATTTGGCTCACCAAAGACTAAAGTTAGTGAATGAAAATATGGAAAGAAAACCCCTTACCACAGCCTAAAACACATTGAATTTTTTAAATTCTTTGACATACCAGAAATTACATGATATGGGAATAAAGGACAGAATATCAATAGTACTATGGGATAAAAGGTTTATCCACAAGCATCATTTAATGAAGACGGTCCAAGACAAGGCAAATGAAATGCTTTCACAGGTTAATAACTTCAAGCAGGTTTTCAAAGAGCTATTTGAGGATAGCCTACCATCCTTTTGGGACGAGGAAGGGCGGATGTTCTCTCAGGAGCACTATCACAGCTTGTTAGTTCAAAGCCGCATGGATCATTCCAAATTTGATGATTTGGAAAAAGGCCTAACAGGGAAAGCTATTGTGGACAAATTGACGGGGGATTTCGAAATCTTACAAAAGTTCCTGATTATCAGGAGAGGATTTCCCAAGGTGTCATATGAAGCTTACATGGAGCTGGAAGTGTCAATTCGAGAGATGATGGAATATGATACCCCAAGCACGGAGCAATGGAAAGCCGTGGAAAGGTTCGTAAAGACAAAATACATCCTTCATTCATGAGAACAGATGTCGCGCGCTGAGGAGCTGCTGGGATAGGCCTTGTACCAAGTTGATTTAATTTAATGATCTGTTAGGATTGAAGCTGTAGTTTATTCCTAGAAGTTAGGAATTTAGTTACAAGACTTTAATTAAGCCGATCATTCAGTTATGGATCTTCTTGGAAGATGGATCATTTTATGTATATATTTGCATCTATTTTATTTGATGGGGGTTGGAACCCATCGTGTTGTTGAAGGTTTTGAAAGACATATTATTTTTGAATAACAGAGTGAATGCATAGAATTATCAGAGATTCTTGTGTCATTTCCATTACAGTCCGTATTTCTTTCCTTATGTGATTGTGTTTTCCAGTGTAGCACTTCATTCTGTTTTTCTTTGTATCTGAAACACAGTATTGGATGGTTAGAATTCATAATGTTTATGCTCTGATCATTGTTTTGGATATTTTATACATTATTCTATAGAACTCATCTTTGATGCTCTGTATTAATGGGTTGTTCATTGTCTCTTCTGTCCCACCTAAACTAAATGAATGACTGTGATGAAATGGTTACCTTGCCTTTGATAAATCTCATGTATATGTCTTTGTGATATTTTTATTTTTATGTGACTCCATGCCCAATGGTTATGTGTTGTTTCAACCATATATACAAATCTTTGAATGTTAGCTATATCTAGTCTCGTTAAATCTGTATTGAGAGATCCCTCTCTGGAAGAAAAACCAGTTTCTTTCTAAAGTGGTTTTGTTGTTACCTTGGGATTTACCTTTACAACCTTGGGTACATTCTGAGTGCTAACATTTGGTACATACACTTGGAGAGTAAAGTTATGCTGGTGGAGTTTATACAGAGGTCTTTGGAGCAGTGGAACTCAGAATCCTTTGGCTGCAGAGGAGTCCTTTTCTCAGGCGTTGGGTTGTAATCTGAACTCTTTCATTATTGCTAATAAAGAGAATCCTTCTTCCATATGTGTCTCATGTATTGTGGTTTGATAATTGTTTATGTTTCAGCATTCTATATATGATTTATCTAACCTGCTTATATATATATGAACCATCTTGTGTCTGGAAGATTGTCTCTTGACAGGTGGAGGAGGAGCATCCCTGAAGACTTTGGAGGAGAAGCAGAGTGGAAGAGGACAAGCTAGGATCAACCATCGTGTAACGGGTAAGTCTTTCCCATCCTCCTATTTCCTTTACTGCACTCTAGAGTCAATTGTCTGCAAGTTTATTGAGTATGTTGGTAACCCCGGACCTTTGGTTATAAGGTGTTTATTCCTGTACAACACCAAGACCAGAAGGGAAGTCCATTGTAACTTCCAAATGGATCTACAAGATCAAACATGCTGCAGATGGTAGCATAGATAAATATAAAGCAAGATTCATGGCACGTGGTTTCTCCCAGAAAGAAGGAATAGATTATGAAGAAACCTTTGCACCTATATCCAGATACGCTTCCATCAGATCAGTACTTGCTCTGGCTGCAGTGATGAAATGGAAGATACACCAGATGGATGTCAAGACTGCTTTCTTGAATGTTGTAGTAGAAGAAGAAGTGTATGTGGAGCAGCCACTCGGTTTTGAGACACATGACAGGGAATCTCATGTGTGTATATTGAAGAAAGCCCTATATGGTTTGAAATAGGCACCCAGGACATGGTACGATAGAATTGATGGTTTCCTATCCAGTTTGGGCTTTACCAAGAGTAAAGCAGATTCCAACCTTTACTATAAGGTTGAATATTGCAATCCAGTGATACTCCTACTGTATGTGGATGATCTGTTTGTAACAGGTATCGATGGGTTGATTGCTGATACAAATAGAAAACCTGCTGCTGAGTTTGAAATGAAAGACTTGGGTATGATGCACTATTTCTTAGGCATGGAGGTGTGGCAGAATGCAGATGGAATCTTCCTTGGACAAGGGAAGTATGCAGTAGAGATTCTGAAGAGATTCGGGATGATAGACTGCAAGGCCATAACCACACATATGGCATCGAACCTGAAGTTGTTGAGTGATGCTTCATTAGAAGCGGTTGATGCTACGATGTATCGTCAGATGATTGGGTCCTTGATATACCTGATGAACACAAGACCGGATATTTGCTTTGATGTGAACACCTTGAACCAGTTCCTGACAGATAAGAGACATGTTCACTTGACTGCTACAAATCATATTCTGAGGTACCTGAAGGGTACAATTGATTATGGGCTCAAGTACGAGGCAAATCAGAAGATTAAACTGGAGGGTTATGTTGATTCAGATTGGGCAGGCAATGCCATTGATAGGAAGACCACTTCAGGATGTTGCTTCAGTATGGGATTAGGTGTGATCTCTTGGTTTAGCAGGAAGCAATCATGTGTGGCACTGAGTACAGCTGAAGCAGAGTATGTCGCAGCTTGTTCAGCTAGTTGTGAGGCAGTATGGCTAAGAAAGCTACTGTCTGATTTATTTGATCTCCAGTTGGATGCTACTTGTATATATTGCGACAACCAGAGTTGTGTGAAGTTGTCAGAGAACCTAGTGTTCCATGACAAGTCGAAGCATATCAAGATCAAGTATCACTATATCAGGGAAATGGTTCAGAGAGGAGCAGTGAAGCTCTAGTATGTTGCAACAGACAAACAGATAGCTGATGTGTTGACAAAGCCATTGGCTAGAGTGAAGTTTGAGTACTTCAGGGAGAAGCTTGGTGTTCTCAAGATTGAGGTTCCCGCTAAGGGGAAATGATAAGACCTAGAGCCATTCTGACACGGTGAGAGGATTAGGTTCCTTCCATGGTCAGATGTAAGGGCTGAGCCATTCTGTCATGGTGAGAGGGATTGGTTCTTTCCATGTCAAATGTGAGTGCTGATCCATTCTGATGTGAATGTAGGATCGGTTCCTACATGATCAAATATAAGTGTTGAATGCCATTCTTGGAATGGAGACATCTGGTCAGTTACCAAGAATACTCAGCTTGGTGCTGAGTTTCCATTCTCTGGGAGAATGGAGGCACCTGGTCAATTACCAAGAATACTTAGTTTAGGACTGAGGGCCATTTTGATATGACTGCGGGATGTAGTCTTACATGATCAGATGTGAGTGCATGGCCATTCTGATGTGATTGAGGGATGTGTTCCCACTTGATCGGATATAAGGGTTGATGCCATTCTCTGGGAGAATGGAGGCACCTGGTCAGTTACCATGAATCCTCAGCCTGGGACTAAGAGCCCTTTCGATGCGGTGTTTTCGAACATGGTCGAATGTAAGCACAGAGCCCTTTTGATGCGGTGTTTTCAAACATGGTCGAATGTAAGTGCAGAGCCCTTCTGATGCGGTGTTTTCAAACATGGTCGGATGTAAGTGCTGAGCCTTTCTGATGCGGTTTTTTCACACATGGTTGGATATACGTGATGATCCATTCTAGCACGATGTGTTTACACATGGTCAGATGTGAGTGTTGGGCCATTCTGACAAGATGAGGTCAGATGTGAGTGTTGGGTGTGCATTTCTAACAATATGAGGTCAGATGTAAGAGCTGGAAGAGCCATTTTGACTTAGGGTCAGATATAAGCACTGAAGACCTACATGAAGGGTAGGCCTACAACCAGCATGAAAAAGGGCTAGCTCTGTAGAACTTCCTGTGACGAGAAGAATCGAGAGATAGCACCATTCTAAGATAGCACTGATGATGATGATTCATACTTTATGATGATCCCGATCAAGTGATGATCCAGATGTGATGATGATCCAGACTTGATGATGATCTAAATCAAGTGATGATCCAGATTTGATGATGATACAGTGATGATGATCCAATAGTCGTGATGATCCAGGTCCCGTGATGAAGAACACTTGAAGAAGAAGATGACTTGAAGATGAAGAAGACGAAGAAGACGAAGAGGATGAAGAAGAATTGAAGACAAAGAAGACTTGAAGATGAAGACAACTTGAAGATGAAGATAATGAGATGATCCAGTCGATACAGAGAAGAAGACCAGTGATGAAAATTGTGTCGAAAGAATACCTTCCTAGTTAAGAGGGAGTGTTGATGTATTGGTAACTTTGGAATGTATTCACCTATATATCTTATTTCTTGTACCCCGATGTTTATTCTCGGAAGTGTCTATAATGTATTTGAGTCATGTCTATTCAAGTAAATTCTTCATATTTTTCTTTTCCAGTCAGTGTCAATCTCTATGAGAAGTGAATTATTCCCAAAATGTTGACAAAATATTATTATATAATTTTAAAAATAATAAGGATTCATAATTTAATAAGTAGTAAAACTATGTTGCAAAATTTTCCATTTACAATAAAATTGATTTTATATTTTTTTCTCAATGAGGTAATATTTATCCAAATACAGGGGTCCTTAACATGCCATAAAGGCAAAGGTTCTATTGGAAGGGGTTGAAGGAATATGTTCAGAAGTATTTGAAAGAATGTAAGGTATGTCAGAAAAAAAAAATTCATAACTCACATACCTAGCTGGTTTATTACAACCAATTCCCATTCCAGAGCAAAAATGGGACAATATATCAATGGATTTCATCACCGGTTTGGCCAAATATTTGGGCAAGGATTGCATATATGTGGTAGTGGATAGATTGAATAAGTTTGATAATTTCTTTTCTGTTACATCCTCTTTTAGTGCTGCACAAGTGACTAACCTTTTTTTCAAAGAAATCTTCAGATTGCATGGGCTCCCCAAGAGCATTGTGAGTGATAGAGATGGTAGATTCATGAGTGCTTTTTGGAAAGAAATTTTCATATTTTTGGGCACTCAGTTGACTCCAATTACAAGATGCCATCCCCAAACTAATGGAAAAATAGAGAGGGTGATTAAATGGTTGGAAGGGTACCTCCGAAACTATGTGGGAGAACAACAAAAAGCTTGGACAAAATGGCTACACTTGGGTGAGTTTTGCTACAACACCACCTTTCACCTGTCAATAGGGATGTATCCTTTCAGAGAATCATATGGTTATGATGCACTTACATTTTCTAATATGATATTTGGTGATATCAGAGCTCCAAAAGCTAAATATTGGGTGGAAGAAAACCAATAAAGTTTAAAGCTTTTAAAAGACAATTTGCAGGTTTCCCAAAATCAGCAAAACCAATATGCAGATAAACATAGAGAGGAAAGGACCTTTCTGGTTGATTATTTAGTGTATTTGAGGTTGTATCCATACAAACAAACATCTCTCAAAATAAATGGAGCAGAAAATCTAAATCCAAGATACTATGGGCCCTACAAGGTAATCCGAAAGATTGGAGAAGTAGCATATGAGTTGGAACTTCCGAAATGGAGTGAAATTCATAATGTATTTCATGTTTCTTGTCTCAAGAAATATATTGGTCAGCAAATTTTCATTTCAGATACACTCCCTCCTTTGGATGATGAAGGACATCACACACTTATTCCGGAAAAGGTTTTGAAGACAAGGGAGAGAAGATTGAGGAGCAGAACAATCAAAGAATACTTGCTGCAATGGAAGGATCTACCAAGTGAAGATGCCACAAGGGAAGAGGAGAATATTTTTAAGAATCCAAATCTAAAATTGCTTGAGGAAAATCAATATTGGGTGGGGAGGACTGTAATGTCCCCATTCAAATAATTGCATAGCAGGAAAATTCCATCAATCCTACTAGTTCCCTAGGTTGGGTTGAAACATCGGGAAGTTAATAAGGGAGCTAATAAATGGTGTTTAGACATTAGAAGGAATAAATATTTATTTAATGGAGTTAATTAAATGAATGCAAGTGAAAAATGAAATGGCTATGTAGAATGGAGACGCATGGAGACTATGGGGCCCACTCAAGCTAGAATTCATATGTTAAATGGAATCCTCCTCTTGCAAACTCGAATCTATGGGAAGACTAATGTTTTTGGATGGATTATAAGGGTAATATACTTGTACATATACTTCATATGTCTAATTTGGAATGAATTGTAACTTACATGTGGAGAGGAAGAGCCAAATGGGAGTTTCATGGACACTTGGCTAGATTCCCCTTACATTTATGACATCTATGACACCAATGATGGAGATTCTATGACAGTTATGACACAAGTCATATATAAATGCTAAAATATTAAATATCTAACATTTCAGGCCTAAATATAGAATATTAGAGGGCGCTTATGGGAGTTGGAGAAGGCCAAGAGGCTCCTACTCGAATTTGGGAGAAGAGGGAAGGTGAAGAGAGAGGCCACATGGCATAGCATGAGCAGCCACACCATTTGGACTTGGCTTTGGTTTATGTATGGTTTTGGAACCTTATAAGACGAATAATTCTTATAAAATTCAAGGATCATCCATGAGAAGTAATTTTTGATCATTTGTGAAAATTGTTATTGTGAAGAGAGAGAGCTAGTGGATGACTAGTTCATGCCTTCGCCAATTTCGAGGGTGAAAGATTCCCATCCTAGTTGGTGTTTGGAGAGGCCACTCAGGTATTTCAAGGAGATTAAATGGAGTCATAATTTATAGGTGCAATATACAACAGCTCATGGACATATAAAGTTCAACTTGTTCTTCCTTTCATCTCAAGTTTTCTCACCATATTTCAGCTCTATGGAGTGAGGCGCACTTGGTGAGCTATTCATCTCTTTGAGGGAGCTTCTCTTGCTCCAGTATTTTGTATTCTGATGTAAATTATTTGATATTTAAGTTCATAAATCTCTCAGGTAAAAAGGCCAAGAAATATCATGTATTATTGCTCAATAATGAAGAAACAATGCCATTTTCCCACTACCTTGTTGTAAACTCTTGTAATCTTGATGGATTCGAATGGATGTATAAAATATTGATGATTTATGAATGAATGGACTGTCATTAAAGTATTTTATTGGTTTCATGTTCAGTAACTGATAATTTGTGTCCATTGGGTCTAATTTAATAGCAATTGGAGCAATCTACACCTCATTTCCCCACGGGTCCAAAACTAGTTTTTTATATCTGATTGAAAGAAGTGATAATAGCCATGGGAGGTCGATTGGTTATGCATATGAGTCTCTGATAATATATTATACACATCCCATTCTTAAATTTAATAATTCAAGTGGGTTTCTACACATTTAGGAATCCATTTCTACCACTTACCCCGGGGGGGGATTTGAGCCCAAAATTGCCAGTAAAATCATCTATCTTGTTCAGAATTTAGTACAGACTTGCAGAAGTGATTGGAGAGCCATAATGGATCCATGAACATAATAATTAAGTTATTATATCATTCATACATGTTATATGAATATTTGGGAGCAATTGGGCTGATTTGGAGACCAAGACACTAAAACTAGTCAAGAGCCAAAATTGTGAAAAAATTGGAAAATTGGGCATTTTGGTAAAAAATTTAAAAAGGGACATTACACATGCCACTTGGAATTCTCTTCAACCCTTCATATTCCACAAAATTCGAATGATGCCACCTAGTCTCAATTGCTCCCTATTGGAGGATATTTTTAGACCTGAAATGTCAGGTTGTCATAGGTCTGCAATCAGGTATTACTTTTAATAGAATCTTCTATCATTGTTGTCATAAAGAACGGGAATCTAGCTCCACATGGCACCTATTTTATTACTAGACTCTTCCTCTTATATGGGGAGTTAATCCTCCTCACCCATTTGAATACTTGGGCTCATGATGTGTCATTTGATGAATCTTCACCTTCCAAGAACATTCCATCATTCATAATTTCTAGTTTGGGGTTAATTCATGACACGTGTAAGGAGGCATTTAGCCACCCAAGGACCCCATGGACCTCCAAATGTACTTATGAAGCAAGGAAACTTTATTTTCTCCATATTTATTATTTGTATGACCCAAATTAATGTGTAAATGATAAACTAAGGTTCTCTTGGGTCCCATATCTCATGTATTGCAATATTTAATGCCTCCTCCCCAACCTAGGGAACTAGTAGGTGGGTGAATTTTTTTTAAATAATAGACATATTGGAATGGGGACATGAAATTATATTGAGGATGCAATATCTATTATGAGACACTTTTACTGATGATAATTAATGCATATATAGATCAATGTTTTTGATGTAGTTCTGTTATGATTCTTACAAATGATAGTGTTTCTATATTTTGTTTCTCATTCACTGTCTTAAGTATTTGTATTCCTTTTGTTCAGAATGTCTTTATGCCTAAAATTATTTTTATCTTTTCATATGTATCAAGTGTTTGTTGTCATCTAGATAATTTTATAATTCGGGTCATGTATGGCTACTGTTTGTAATCAATATACCTTTATGTCATCCTTTTAATTGTTTCTTACCTTTACTTATCAGTACCTATTCTATACATGATTCTTGGCCATTTATCCACCCATTTGATTCTCGTTTTGTTATTACAAACGAAACCCATTCAAATCAATCAACCATTACTTTGAACTTTAAGATGTGTTAAGCTTGGATGTCTTGCAGTCAAGGGTTAACTTTAGCACAGACATGGAGCATGGACTGAATTCAGAAACTCATATGACAATTTATGGGCTCAATTTACTTGACCAAAAAGTAAATTTCATCATGGAATTTCATTTTCCTTCATTCCCATCTGAGTGTGGAAGAACCTTGGGAGGGGGGGATTCTGAGTGTGTTATGCATTCCTAGCAGTGAGAGGAGCAGAAATCATAACTAGTGAAAGAGTTTCATGTGATAGTGCCAATAATTACCAGAAAGGCGTGTGACTTATGAGACTATAGATGAATCCATGTATGGAAACCTTGAGAAGAATCTGACAATGTCAAATGCCAAAAAACACATGGGAGAATCCATGTCCGTAAGCATGCAATTTGAATTTTGTGAATGAAACTTGTGTTGCCAAAAATTAGAAAATCCAAGACAAGACTGAAGTCTAAGAGAGATCATAGGTTTGACTTGCTTGATAAACCTAGTGAAGGAAATAATATATGGAGGTTTAGTAGTTTGTACCTTTCTCTGCCCACCCTGAATAGCACTGGAGGGAAGGGGTTCCTGAAGGACTATGTAGCAGAGAAGGGGACCTTCCTTATGTTGGGTGTGGTAGGTAATATGGGTGCCAAGGCTGGTTGACACCAATTGAGATTCATGTAGCTATATGGCTCATATCACCGGCTTAGCATTCACATTCCATGACTCTCTACCTACTTGATAAAACTCGTTGTGTGTTGGCTTGGCATGAATGTTTGTTCTTATGACTGTGAGTGAGTCTGTGTAGCTCCTCCTTAGTGGATAACATAGCTTAGATCAAGGGTTTCCTCTTAGCTTAAATAATATAGGTCGGACATAGTGCCTATTGTTGGGTGGAACACTTCCTTCACAAATCCAGTTGCTTGGAAAACTTCAAATAAAATATAATTGTATCCCTTGTGTATGGATTCCTAGAATTTATGTGTTATAGATGATTATTTACTCATGTTGAATGGAATGAAATAGCTAGCTTTAATTATTAAACAGGGTTCTTGTGCATATCCCTAAAACAAGTTTATCTCTATGCATGATTTCATTGTTGTTATGCTCATAATGAATATGATTCTTTATGCATGAATTATGTATGTCGAACAATTATATCTTTGTTGTGTATGTTTAACTTCCATCTGCATATGCCTTTCAAATGGGAAGAACAATACTGAATTTCAATGGTCAAAGCATCAGTGTCGATGTCTAAGGATGAAAGGGAATTTTTGGCAGAGTGTTCTATTAAAAAACATGTTGGTTACCAAAGTGTTAAGGCATCGATATTTGGGTGCCGAATTTGGGATTTACATGGCATGGGTTGATGTACCATCATACTGATACCGATGCCAAAGTAAAATGTTAACGTCAGGGAAGAGAGACTAGGATGGTTTTGTTAGAAACCCTAATTGCTGCTAAATTTTGACTCCCAATGTTGGAAATGTCGGGGATATGGAAATGTCGACTTCAAGGCAGAGACATCGAGATTATTATGTTAGAATCCCTTACGTAGTGCTGACTTCTAGCTCTTGATGTTGGAAGCATCGAGAAGGTATGGTAAAGTCAAGAAGTTGGAAATAATAGTTTTAAATGTTTATAAGATTAATGAATTAATATATTAACAAGAACTACTATATAACTCATAATATTCCTCTATGGAGAGCCAGAATAACACTTCATACAACTTAAGGGAGAAATTTCATCATTGGAAACACCAATTTATCGTATAGGGGGCATGGTAGAGTGATATTAGAACAATTAAATGCTAATGGATTTTGTAATATGGCCATGGGGGTGGAAATTACAACCCCATAGATACCTCATGTCCCTTCCATCGATCGTGTGACGTCAACATGGTTTAGTTAGAAACCCCTACTTGGTGCCCACTTCTGACTCTTGATGTCGTAAATGTTAGGAAGATGGAAATGGAGACGTTGGGGTACAGATGTCGAGATTATTTTCTTAGAATTTGTTTTGTAGTTTCGAATTCTTATTCCCAGTGTCAAAAGAATCAAGAAGGTATGGTAAAGTTGGGATGTTGGAAATAACAGACGGGAATGCTTATAAGATTAATTAATCAATAGATTAATAAGAACCAATCTATATTTGTTAAGATTCCGCTATGGAGAGCCAGAAGAACCCTTCATATATATTAAGGGATAAATTTAATCACTGGAAACACTAATGTATGGTATGGGGGCATGGCAGAGTGATAATAAGAACAATTAAATGTTTATGAATTTCATAATATGGAAATTGGGGCAGAAATTAGAATCCCATTGATTGTTCATGTCCCCTATGTCGGCCTGCTCAATGGGAGGGAACATAATAGGTGGTATCAAAGCTAATGGTTGTAGCATTGGGGATATATAGGAAAATAAATCCATACTTACATGAACAAAATCATAAATGCACAAGAAAGTGCATAAGACCCTAATTTGAAAAAAATGGTCATTAAAGGTAGTTTCCATAAATGCATAAATGGAAAACCAAGGAATTAAGTACCCTATAAATTAATCCATGAGATTGATTCTATTAAAGAATGATATTTTGTGTGTCATTTTATGTATTACTAATATGTCTAATAAATATATCTATGATATTGTACAGTGTTGCAATTAACAGTCTTTGAACAGTTGTAGCAGAGGACAACAAGAAAAAGAAAAAGAGTTCCAAAAGCAAACGGTAACCATGAATGATGCCCAGGATCCCTATTAGCATGATGAGGATGTTCATGGAGAAAATATGCAAGAGGGAAATGCTAAGAAAAAATACAATGGGAGAAGAGAGCAGATCACTCCCCAAAATTTAGTAGAAACAAATAGAAGTTTCAAGGAGAGGTTGATCAAGGCTCAAGAAGAGAAGAACCAAATTAATGCTGCCATCCTCAAAAGACTCACTAATATCCAATAGAGAGATAATCTTGGGTATAATCCAAGAAATTTTTTCCAAGAAACAAAAAGTGCATACAACCGCTCTAGGATTCACACTAGAAACGGGACTCTAAGTCCAAGAAATGGTTATTTGAGCAAGGAACATAAGGTATCTTTGTCAAGAAATTCTTCTAGCAGGTCATGTGATTCTTATGATTTTTTAAGTATCTCAAAGCACACTTCTAGTAAGTTTGAAAGGAGAAGAAAATTGAAAAAGGATTCCAAAAGAAGAAGTTAGAAATCCAAGGCCTCCCAAATTTGAGGGAGAAAGTAAGACATGTCAGGAAGCATAAGCATGGATTCTTGGAATGAAGAAATCTTTTCATATTCATGACTACTCAGGAAATCAGAAGGCTATAATTGCATGATTTACAACCATGATGGACGAGATTCAATTTCATGGCAGAAGCTCATGCAAGTAAAAGGGATTATGGAGAGAAGGATCAGTTGAGAGTGATTCAAAAAGTATATCAAGGAAAAATACCTATTCGCAAGGTATTATGATAGAAAAAAGGAAAGAGTTCAACGAACTAAAATTAGGATAGATGTCAATGGAAGATCATGTCCATATGTTTTTGGAATTGTTGACGTATGTAGATTACATCAAGGATGAAAGAGTAAAGATTTAAATCTTCCTTGTAAGTTTTACCCAATGCTACAGAGATTGGATTGAGTTTGTTAATCCACCCAGTCTTGATGAAGCCATCAAAATGGAAATGCATTGCTATGAGCAAAGCAAAGAAAAATTATAAGTTCCTCCAACATAGAAAGGAAATCCAATGGAAATATTTGACTAAAGGAGAAGTGGATTCAATCATCCATTTAAAAATCAGCCAAGAAATTTCCAATAAGGGAAGCAAGCATGAAGTGGAGTTAATCCAAAAATTGCGGCATAAAAATGGCCATAAGGACCACTTCAGCCTTGGGGTTGTGGAGAAAACCACATGCTTAAAGATTGTATACATCGAAGAGAGACACCTCACATTTTACATAACTTAGAATAAGTAGTTGTAGTGGAAGATATGGCAAGGGAAACTCCTCGAATTTATGCACTGTTGGATATCCATCAGGCATATCATCATTCAAAAGCACCACTAGAGCTCACTAATGTAACTCTGGATCATTGATTCAGTATACACTAAATTAACTAAAGAGGGTAGGTAAACAAAGGTGCTCGTACTCCCTTGAATCATGAAAACTAGTGCAAGAGAGACTGGGAGTGAACTAACTAATGAGGATCGGAGCATAATTGAGCATGACTGCACACCGACTAGTGTCAATTGTTGGATACTGATGGTGGAACTCAAATTGGGTTCCTAAAATTTGATGATTTGTCCATGGAGCACCAAAAATCATGCATACATGCATAGTGAGTGGTATGTGGCTCCTAGGTGTGTCCCCCATGCACTAGTGAAGTGATGATGACCTCCTAAGCTAGGAAAATGAGCAAACAGACTATGTGGGTAAAGGGAGCATTAATTTTATCCCAACCCCCGCCCCCTTTAATCCTAACTTTGGAAAACCTAGGCCTTGGAAACTAAGACCAAAGGTCACCCATACAATCTAAATGTAAAAAATTGTGTGTCCATGTAAAATGAGGAAAGAGACAAAACCTCATGTGGAAAATCCTCCCTCTAGAATGGAAATTAGATACACCAGAAATAAACTGCTCCAAATCCAAGTAGGTGTGAACTTGATTAGATGTATGGAGGGATTTTCTTCTTGGGAAGAATATGAATATTCTCAAATTGATCAGGAACATAGACAACTGCATAATAGGTTATGGGACCATGTAGAGCAATTGAGATAATATAACAAAAGATCAAAAGTGGGTGTCCATTCAACTTGATCTTGAAATTAGGTCCGAATGAGTCTTGATGTGCTTGATACTTCAAACCATGTGAGGTAAAATCAACTCCAAATGTGAGGAGCAGGCATCTAAGTGAATGCAAGAGGTCTCCATATTTATGTGATGTTTACTAGCACTATTAGGAGATGAGAATGTGATCAATTAGGAAGGAACAAGAAGCTTGGGACCATGGAGAGTGAATGCTTGAGCTCCATAATTTGATATATCTTTCAAAATACACAAAATTTAGTATCAACAAACTCATAAGAAGAAACTCAGATCGAATCCCAAACAACAAATTTGAAAGAGACTTGAGGTGCTTGATTTCTCACACCAAAACTGATGAGATCACTCACAAGCGTAACTGGAAGTCCTTGAAACTATAACTTCGAACCAAATAAGGTAAGAGAAGCTCCAAGAATGGGGAACAAAAGTCCCAAGTGCACCACTGAGATGGAAAATGCATAATGTTCTCCTTCTTCAACAAAATTTCGAGTATTATTGAAGTAATCAAGAAGAATTTCACTGGAAGAATTGGACAAGTGAGGGAAAATGTATCACTTCCCAAATATGTTTTTTCTTCCAAAATATCACTTCTATGCACACCAACAGCATGATTGGAGAGAGAGGAATTGAATTTTTCTTCAGCTCCTTGAGCAATCACTGGCAAACTTTGCACATAATTTAGAATAGAAGAATCATAGGAGAATGACTAAGGAGGATGGAAAGAGAGTTATTCTTCAATAATGGAGGTTTGAATGTATTCTTCTGGACCAGCTGTATGAGAATATCAGATATCATAGATCTCATAAACTTCTAGAGAAACAAGAGAAGGAGTCTCTTCAAGGAGACTTTCACCAATTCGAATTGAATGAGTTGAAGATTGTGTTAATTCTTCATCTTGAGCAACTTCATCAGAGATACTTGAGACAGATACTTTTGAAGGAATAACACTTAAGGAGGTGTTGGATGTGCTCTCCAAATTTATATCATGATCCTCATTGTGCTTTCCAAAATATCTACCCAATCTTGTCCATAAATCCTTTGGGTATTCAACAGAATCAATAAGGTAGGGCATGCTTGGAGAAATAGCCAAACATATAGTTCCAAAAGCTATATCACAGTCATTCATCCAGTCATTTAGCTCTTCATAAGACTGTTCAACAATTCCAATAGATATCTCATAGAGAACTTGTCTCTTTAGAGATGAAATCATCTTCAATTTCCACTCTGAATAACTTATGAATGGGGTAAGAAGAGGAACTTATACTCTTGAATCCATATTGAATTTGTACATGCAAAAAAATACAATTTGAATCAAATTAGACCAAACACTCTCCACTTTGACATGTGCACTTTCTCTAGGTGCTTCACACCTGGATAGACTTCTCCGAACATAATCAAAGTTAGAAAGGAAATCATTCCAGGATTTATATGGAACCCAATTGCTTTTGGTGCATTGATGGAATTTTCTGAGGTTTGTTGGTGGCCTAGATACCCGCTCTGATACCATGTAAAATTTAATGAAGCATAGGATCATCAGGCATGCAAAAATCATATGGAGAATTGCATAAGAGAGAGAAGTAATTGATAAACTCATATCAATAATTGATGGAAAATAGAACACTCATGAGACCAATAATTGGAATAAATGATATTCATCCATTAATTAGTATTAATCATCATGTTTAGTAAATAATATGTAATACAATGGTTATACATATAGGAGAATTCGAATTCCTAAAGAGGCAGTTGAATCTACCAATCTGGACTAACTCAGGAGCTAACTCAGTGTGTGAAAATCACCACTAGAGCTCACTAATGCAACTCTGGATCACTGATTCAGTCTATAATCAATTAACTGAAGAGGGTAGGTGAAAAAAGTCACCCATAGTCCCTTGAATCATGCAAAATGGTGCTAGAGGGATTGAGAGTGAGCTAACTTATGGGGATCAACGCATAACTGAGCATAGTTATGCACACCGACTAGTGTCAGCTACTGGTTATTGTTGGAGGCACTCAGAGTGTGTTCCTAAATTATAGGTATTTCTCCTTGGAGCACATAAACTCATGCAGATAGGAGCAATGAGTGGTATGTGACTCATGGGTGTGTCCCCCATGCACTAGTGAAGTGATTATGACCTCCTGGTCTAGGAAAATGAACATATAGACTATGTGGGTAGAGGGAGGATTAATTTACCCCAACATCTTTTCCTCATAAATCACCAAATCTTGTGCCAACTACACTACTCTAGGAGCCACTTCAACTCCACCATCACAATCACAACTACTTCTAAATATTTTTAGTGCATGGAATCTCCCTATTCTCTTCGGGACGAAGATTACTTTTGGGTGGGGGAGATGTTGGAGGATCCTAGTCGACTAGGTCCTCCCGGCCAACTAATCGAATAGTTGGTTGAGTCGGTTAGATAACCAACCAGGCAATTTAAAGTATGTAATTGAATAATAGAATGTAAATTGTATATACAAGGTTGGTGAGCCAGCATGAATAGAGCCATATTTTTTACTCTTGGTTATCGGTTAATAAAGACTTGTTTTTGTTGTCTCCATTACTTGTGTTTCTTCCTTATTCACTGTATGTGATTATATTATCTATATAATTCTATATGTTCATTACTACTGGTAACTTCATGTAATCCCATATATTACAACAATGTATAGTCAATGTTCGTGCAACTAGGCATTACATTCCACCACTAGCAAGTCTCCTTTTGAGACATGTTTTGGATACCTACCTCCTTCACCATCTGATGTGGGATATGGATAGTGGAAGGATGATGCAGAGTTACAAGCAAATGAGAAGAGAGAAAGAATGTCCATGGATAAGATCGGGTTGATATATCTATAGGTGTGAGAGTAGCTTGAGGGAAACCAACAATGACACAAAACCAAACATTACCAACACTAAGAATACCACCAGTTCTATGTTGGAGAGAAGGTATGGCTTCACCTATACAAGGAAAAGTTGCAAGGGCCAACAAAGAATCTCAAGCCTATTATGTACAAACCATTTGATGTCATTGAAAAAGTAATCAAGGATGCTTTCATATTGAGAGTCCCTCTATACATGTAGATGATTTTAGTGGTGAACATGGAGTAATTGAAGTTGTTAGAGACATTTGTGTTGGAGGAAGATGGGGATCAAAATATTATTCACACCGTTGCAAATATTGCACCACACTCATTGGTAGAATTGAAAGAGCTCATAGTTCTATAGCATAAGGAGCAGGTGCTCCATAGAGGACAACAAGAACTATCGAAAATTAGCCTCAAAGATCAAACTTCAAGAAAGGAAAAATGGTATGAGAGAAACTAGATTGAAAGGAGGTTTCCTCATCTCTCCTTGTAGGCTTTTGGCGACAAAAATAATCCTAATGGGGAGATGTGATCCAAAGTCGAATCCAAATAACAATGGCTTCAAGTGTAGCTCAACTAAATATTGTCAAAGGGTCATGCTCGTCGTTGAGGACACAGAAAAATACATAGTGGCCGCATGAAGGGCCACATGTCACTACTAAAGGAGTCCCTTGCATCAAGAAAACACTCCATTAGTTAATGATCATGTAAGGATGAAATATTCAATTCATTCAGTCTCCAATGGAGGTCACGTGAATACAAGTGTGATCTCATGTATTAGATAAATAAATAAAATAGGAAAAAACATGAGACCTTCATTAAATGTATTAAACGAAGGAAAATAAAAGAGAGGAGTTGAACAAGATTTGGGGAAGAGGAAGAGTGGGGTGTGCCTAACCTTCTAGATACCCTTATCTAAGTATCCTCCTACTTACCCATTCTTGACAATGAGTAAGGGGTTCTTTGGTTGAGACTGAAGGAGATGATGCCTAGATTTCCATGTGAAACCTGAGGATTAACTAGAGATCTTGTAATTTCTCATTGCCAAATAATAAAGAGCCTAGTTGAAGCCTTTGAATGTTGTATTTCCCAATTGGGTTTCCAAGGTAAAATTTGATGTTCATGTGTGACAATTCTTTTGTATTGATTTTTTATATTGGTTGTGAGTCGTGGCTGTATTTTTTTATGTTTAAATGCTCTAGGAGATGGCTTTCCAGGGCTATAGTAGGCAAGTTCCATTGGTACTCACTCAAAAATTCATTTTCTATTGAAATTAGGTGAAAACAGTCACATAATCTACCCCATCTATCCATGCTAACCTAGGAAATCTATGGCTATGGTTTGAGAGATGTTGCAATTATTTATTATGGTTTCTACTCTTGAAAGAGAGAGAAATCCAAATAGGGTTTTGTTGTGAAAGTAAACTTCATCCATGATGTTGCTTACATGCAGCTCAAGAGATCGTATATCTCATTTTCAACCTACCTGTCTCAAAGGAACTCACCTTGTGATTGTACGCCTTCCCTATTAAAATGCATGTCTTAATCCTTTGTTGAATGTTATTCCTCCTATATATTTAAGCATTTTTTATGCTAATGTCATTGCTCACAAGTTAGCAATCCTCTTATTGTTTTTGTCTTCTCACAAAATGTGTTCTCCATCTCAAATTGTTGTTGAGGCTGGCATAATCCATCTCTTGTGTGGGTGTATTATTGAACATAACTATTCCAATGGATCTACATCGAGGCTGGCGCATGGCCTTTGTGTTTGTTGTGTAATGAAACCATGGCAATAGGATTGCATTGAGGTCTTGTTGGATTTGGCCCATTCCATATATTATTATGTAAATTGCTTATTAAAGCTAAATCAATAGGGATCAAAATGAATCTAGCAATTACACCTCTTGTTTGGTTGTCATTTAAAGGACTCATACGAATGGAGGCTGGCGTTGAGTCTAGCACCCTCCCACTCTTTGCCTTGTGGGGAATTAAACCATGTCAAAAGGATTGTCTTTGCATTGGCATTTATTCACAACTTAATCATAAAGATAAAAAGAACGATTCTTGATGTAATACTCATTGTGAGTGAGCATGAAATGGTGATAATCCCAAACATAGCTAGATGCTTGAGATTGATAGGGAAATTTGAGCACATATCACTAGGTAGTTGACATGTAACTATATCTCCGAGTCTCAAAACACTTTCATTAAGTGAAGAAGTATTATTTTTTAAGTTTTATCTAGTATCTATGTTGGATGAATAGACAAGCTATAAGCCCATTGTTTACATATCATTCTTGTATTAAATGAATCACTCTGATATTGTAGTTTTATTTGAAACAACTCTACACAACTAAATATCTCTAAAACAGAGATATATGTGACATCTATCTACATATAGATTACAGTTCATTAAACCATCTCTCACATCATTGTCATAAATCTAAAAACTATCCTTCATTGTTGTGAAACGACATTATCTCTAACAAAGCAACAATGGAGCTAGTATGTCATTATCTCTTGCCTACCCACATAAGTTTGTCAAACCTTACAAAAGCATCATAATCTTCATACAGAAAACTAACAAACCCGATTCAAAACTCAAACTTTTGGGCACAACAATTGTTTTGAAAAAAAATACATAATATATTTTTATATTTAAAAATTTTTAAAACGTATTATTATTATCAAATCCTATATAATAAATACAATTATATATATGAAAGCATGATGTAAGGTATATTCATTTTTCAATGAAAGTAGGCCACGTTTACTTTAAGTATATCTTAAGCTAATTATCATGCAATATTCTCTTCACACAACCAAATCAAAGTAATAATAATTGATTTTGATTTCTTCCCTTACCAAATCAAAGCAATAGATGATTTTGGTAGGTTACATTAACCTACATAACTTGTTAGAAGGTAATAAATTGTTAAAAGATAAGTTCTTCCAACAAATAAGGACTATGTTATCCATTGAAAAAACAAATAATTATGCTTTCTTTTGCCGAATAATAATGTATGATTTAGTCATTAAATGCATTATGAATAATAATGATTTATTCACTTAGTCATTAGAGTCATTATTAATAATAATGATTTATGCATCTAGTCACTAAAGTCATTATAAATACTCGCGCAACTTGTAGTGAATTTCATCTATCTCCAAACTATTATGGAGAGTGCTCTCATCTAAGCTTTATGAATTTAATGCCTATAATTGAATTTGCTATCATAAAAGTGGTATTTTTTGCAAACAAATTCTTAAAAGCTTATTTTCATTTTAGTTTGATGGTTAAAGTGGGAATATAAAAAGTTTATTTTCATTTAGTTTCATAGTTAAAGTGGAATACCCATTGCAATTTTAAAACAAGAAATTCATTACATAATAAAAGTTGGTTTTTTTATAAGTTGTAGCAGTTTATTAAATAGATAATATCTAATTTAAATTCAATTTAATTAAGTCTTTTACTAAGAGTTGATTTTTTTTATAAGTTGCAAAAGCTTATTAAATAGATAATATCTAATTTAAATTCAATTTAATTAGGTTTTTTACTAAGAGTTGATTTTTTTTATAAGTTGCAAAAGCTTATTAAATAGAGAATATCTAATTTAAATCCAATTTAAGCCGTGGTTTTTTTAATAAAGTGTTTATATGTAACATTTTAATTTTGTCAAAATTCTTTTATATATCTTATTATATTTAAAAATATTTGTTGTTATTTTTTAATTGTTTTTCTATAGGAAAAAAAGTTGTTACATTAAGCGGGTAAAAGTTAACATATAGGAGCGTATGTTCAAATTGTTGTTTCAATTTAGCCATATGATAACAGACACAAAAAACAAAAATTTGCTTTGTTCATATGGTCATAAACAAAAAATCATTGTTCTGTTTTAGCAATATGTTGTTCATATAGCGCATAGATTGTCCTGCAATCAAATATTCAGGTACTGAGTCCCGATAGACATGAGTTGTGTTCCAAAAAAGAAACCCTATGAGTGGCGATGACCAAACTGAAGCTGCTAATGAAGGATCATACTAAGGAGATCCAAAGAATCTGTATGAAGCATTCAAAGAGAAAAGACCATTTCCAGCAAGTATCAATATCAAAATATTGGGAAGAAATGATGAAAAATTATGTGTCTCCCGTCCTAGGTTGAGGCTCATTGAAAGGTCTATGATAGAATTCATATACATCTGTTTCTCTCTGTTCCAAAAACTTCCATGAACCAACCTCCATAGTAATCCCTTCTTTTGAGAGTTTGTATGCATCGTTGTTTCTTTCCCTGTAAACATGTTGACATGTGATGACATCGAAGGTTGAAGTAAGCTTAT
>LPNX010884877.1:1225180-1317912 GCA_001517045.1 Pseudotsuga menziesii | reverse complement strand
GATGGAGTCCCATGAAGCCCAACACTAATCTGATGTGTGCCCACTCTTTCCACACCGCTTGCACTGCAAATCTGATCTTTTGGTGAAGTTATTTCTGCCCCCTCTACCTCTAAAGTTTCTTCTTCCTCGTCCTCTTTTCTGCTTTCTCCTTTGGCATGATCTTTGGTTTGGTCTTTGGCATGGTTCTTTGCTTTTTGAGCAAAGCAAAGTGATTCTCCAGTAGGCTCGGTTGTCTTCTTACCAAAGGCTTTCTCTCTGTCAGCTATCTTTTCTACCAGGGTGTCAAATGTTAGAGATTTGAACTTGTCACTAGCTTGCAATGACTCAAGATAGTTGGAGTGAGTAGGATACAAAGATTTTACAAAAGCTGCAAGAGGAAGATCTGGTTTCATACCAGATGCTTGAATCTTGTGCATGATGGCTTTGATTTCAGAGGCAACTAACATAGGATCATTGTCTTTCACTTCAAAATTGAATAATTTTAACATTAGTTGAATAACTTCCATTTCACTGTGTGAATCATACAGTTCTTTTAATGTTTTTAATGCTTCAAAACATGATTTTGCAGACAATATGTGCTGGCTCACCTCTTCACTGACAGTGGCAGTGATTACAGCTAAGGCTTTCTTATCCTTTGTTCTCCAAATGGCTTTCTCTTTCTCTGATTCTGGAGGTCGAGGGTCTGTGGTTATGGTCTTTTCATCTGCTGTCTCTATTGTGGTGCCTTCACAAATGCCGTCCCACAGGTCATTGTAGATGAAGGCAGATTTGATCTTCCTCCACCATTCTGAATAGGTGTCTTTCCCAGTGAGGGTGGCACCGACTATAGATGCTATAGATTGCATTATTACAACTGACAGTTGTAATTTTCAAAGAGAAAATAAAAAATTAATAACCTTGCAGGTCTACAGTCTCTGCCAAGGTGAATACAATGCAGGTTTATAGCAAATATATGAGTAGATACAAAATATATATTACTGTTAGTCATACACAGCCTTATATTGGTCTGCAATATCAATCTCAGCCCCTATCCATACTTTGCAAGAAAAATAGGGTTTACTTCAAAAAAAATTAGGGTTCACTGCAGCATATATATGATCAACGCATATATATATAATCAATGCATATTATCTTTTAAGGCCTGCAGCACAGGTCGCAGCATGCAGTCCACGCTCAGTCTTTAGCAGTATTTAGTCCACGCAGAAATCAAATAGACCATTGTTACAGCAACAAACCTTTGTAGCCTGGGGCGGTCTTCAACAGGCCTTCAACGTGACTAAATCGAAACAGCATACAATTCTGGACTGAAGAGCTCTCAAAATGGAAATATCAATCAGCATGTATTATATCATCGCAATCACAGGCAGCATACAATGAAGAGCTCTCCAGCATACAGTCTTCACTGGGCCTTCACGCAGACAGTCTCCCACTATGGTCGCCAATGTAGTCTTTACAGCTCCACCAGCATAATATACACTGCATGTGTAATATACCATGCACCACTACCAGCATAATATACCACGCAGTCTCCAAAAAAAGGGTAATATACCACGCAGTCTATATACCACGCAGTCTGAAGCATAATATACCACACAGTCACCAGCATAAATCTCCAAGCAGATCGCAGCTCGCTTTACACAGCACAGCCTCCACGCACAGGCTGCAATATCTCCACGCAGGCTCAGTCTAGGGTTTGTGCAATCCAAAAATACATCATCTCCTCTCCACGCAGCCTCAGTATAGTCACGAGCAGCATACAGCTCGCCTTCAATACGCATAACATACAGCTGCAATTTCACAACATACAGCTCGCGCACAACATACAGCTCGCCTTCAATATACAGCTCGCCTTCAACACAGCAATACTATATAACTCACAGCTCGTCTTTCCTCTAATAAATAGGGGAATCAATAAGGATGAGTCTCAATTTTTGCAGACCAAAAAAACAACAACAAAACCCAGCAGATCGCAGAGATAAATACAATCTCGGTAGCTACAGATCGCAGAGATAAATACAATCTCGCATACAGCTCGCAGTATACAACTTTCAAATAGTTTATTGATATATGAAGATGGAAGAGAGGTTACCATACTTTAAAATAATATGCCGAGCTAAGGATAGTTTCAATGCACAACGTCACAGTACAGTCTACAAGCAATGGATGGGGTTTGCCTATCAAGAGAGCGCGACTCAGGAGAGAATGTCACACCAGGTCATGCACAGCAATTTCATAGAGAGTATGCAGAATACCAATAATTAGGTTTAGGGTTAGGCTCTTCATTAAGAAAATAAATGCACATAATGAATGCGCGCAGGGGCAGACTGGAAGGCAGTCTGGCAGCCAGGAGGGCACAGAAATGCAGCAGGAGTTATGGCAGACAACCTGCTCTGATACCAGTTGTTAGGTATAACTCCCGATTGATTGTTTATTACTTTGCCAAAAGATATTATTTATACATTAGATGTGGCGGTTGAAAAACAGCCTTTTCACCTTCCTATCTATTCATATTCCTATCTATTCATATTCCTATCTATTTACAATAATCCCGACGGATTATTCTAACACTTATGAACTTCTTCATATAGAGCTGCAAGAGTTATGTTTTGACATTTTTGAACTTTGTTTATCCAACTTATTACTGTCATTGAGTCTCCAAAAAATTGTAATCTTTTACATCCTCTTTCATTAGCATAACAGAGGAGAAGCTTTAGGGCCATCAGTTTTGCAAAGTTGTTAGTACCATTTCCCAAACCCATTTTGATCTTAAAGTAATGGGATTGATTTAAGAAGAGGATTGCTCCACCCCCACATTTATTTTCTTGAGATGCTCCATCGAAATATGCCCAAGGAAAAGTATGATCTATTAACTCTTCAGAAAGGATCCTAGGGGTTGGATGGTCTTTGGATTGAGGAAAAAAAGATAAGATATCTAGACCCTATTTTGCAACCAGCTCCGGAGAGGAAACTTTATCTTGAAAAATCGCAAATTTCCTTGCTACCCATATACCCCATAGATGAAGGAGTGGGAGGGCTTTAACATGTGAAAGATGGGGATTTTTTGACCAAGTTCTCCAATCTTCTTCTATCGAGGGGCTTGACCAACAGTAAGTTTGTGAAGTCAGGGATTTTGAATGCTGCCAAACCTGGGTGGAGAAGGGGAAAATGAGGAAGAGGTGGTTTGGGTTTTCTTCTCCATCCTTGTAGAGAGGGCACCATCCTGGCCCTGCGAAAGTCCTCTTTTGGAGCCTGTCCCAGGTTGGGATCCTTTCTACCAATGTACACCACATGAAATTTTTTGCCTTTAGGGGACATTTAAGTTTCCAGATTCTAGGTTACCACCACTTTGGCTCCTCTGGAAAGTGATTCGAGCATATTTTAAGGTATCATGTTTTTGGTGTGTACTGGCCATGTTTTGCATGCTCCCAAATCAATTCATCTGAGTTGTTTGTGAGCCGACTATGTGAAGAGCGAAGGGTCGTGAGGTACATGTTCCAAAACTCGACCCAATGCTCTGGAATTTCAAGATCCTAATTCCCCATCCAACCTTATTGCTAGATATTTGTTGTGGTTAGATATGCCACTTGGTTTAGGTGGAAGAGGCCCTTTTGCTGAAGAAATAAAACCATTTGTTCTGGAAGGAGATGGTTTTTTTGGCTCCCTGGCCAAGGGTCTGCCCCGATTCGGACTTTTGTTCCATTCCCATTTTTCCATATTATCCCCTTGTGAACGAGGGGAAAGGCTTTGCAGAGATCCTTCCAAATAATTGATCCATTTGGGGGGTTTGTGAAGACTGGGTCTCTGATCTAGTCTATCATTGGGATTGGTTCGACATATTTCTGGGGAATGACTTCTGTCCATAGGGTTTGAGTTAATATAAGATGCCACCGTGCCTTTGCTGCTAGAGCTTTGGAAAACAATAAGGATTTTTTGATTCTCCATCCTCCTAAATCTTTTAGCCTTGCAATTTGATTCCATTTTACCCATGGAAGGACTCTGTGCTCTTTTTTCCCAATCTAGAGAAAATTTGAGCAAATTTTCCTGGATTTTTCCAATATAGCTTTTGGGATCCATGCCAGTGAAATCCAGTAAACTCAGATGGCTTCTAGAACCGATTTTACCAGTATCATCCTTCCTGCTCTTGAGAGCCATCTATTGCACCAAATATTAACTTTATGTTCAAGCTTTGCTAATAGCTAGTTCCAGTCCTCCTTTCTATAACATTTTGGTTTGAGTCTGAACCCTAGGTATTTTAGCCCTTCATCAAAATTATAGTGCATAAAAGGGAAGATTGCAACATCACTCTCGAGACATTATCTTCAAGGTTGAAAGTAGTGAGAGTGGACGTTCTGGAGTTTATCTGCATTTGGGTTGCCTTACAAAAAAGAAGCAGGATTTTCAAGAGCTTTTTGCCACCCTGAGGGTTCCATTATTGAAAATGAGAATGTCATCTACAAAGAGGAGATGTGTGATGTTTAGATTGGGTGCCACCCTTAGTCCCTCAATCTGACCTCTTCTTTTTGCATCCAACAAAGCTCTGCTCAAACCTTTTATGACCAGCAAAAAGAGAAGAGGGGATAGTGGACATCCTTGACAAAGTCCTCTTTCAGAATGAAAGAAAGGAGAGGTTGCACCATTTATGAGGACAGTAAAAGAGGTTGTAGTGATACAAGCAAAAACCCATTTTATGAAAGCATAGTTGAACCCTAGATGAGTTAGCAGAAGTCTAAGATAAGTCCAGCTGACTTTGTCAAAATCCTTTTATAGATCAATTTTTAAAACTGCTCCCTTAGCCTTTTTGGTTTTTTCACTATGGAGTCCTTCCTGTGCTACCCCTGTGGCCTCATGAATTTTCCTGTCCTCCAGAAAGTCGAATTGCTCCTTCGATATAATCTTTGAAAGGACCTTTTTGAGTCTCTGAGCAATTATTTTTGTTACTACTTTGTAAGTAATTTTGCAAAGGGAAATGGGCATGTAGTCTTCTAGTCTTTCTGGTTTATCCTTTTTAGGTATTAGGGCCAGAAAGGTTGAGTTTGGGGGGGTGAAGAAGACCATTTATCCTTGATTCCTCCACCAATTTGATGAGGTCAGGGCCAATGGTCTCAAAAGCAGCCAAGAAAAATTCCACTTTCCATCCATCAGGACCTAGGCATTTTTCCTTTTGAAAACTATGCAAGGTCACTTTGAGTTCTTCTTCTGAAACTTCCTCCATTATGTCTAAGTTGTCTTCCTCTATGATGCTTTCCAGGAAGAACTGTGAAACTTGAATTATCTCTGCTATGGTTGCGTGTTGATCTGCTTTGAACAGATTCTCAAAGTGAGACTTCCATAACTCATCTAGGTCTTCAAAAGAGGAGGCCATTTCATTGTTTTCTTTCCTCAGTTCCCAACTGGTATTTTGTTGTTTTCTTCCTTTGCAAAGGCTTGGAAGAATGTGGTGATATTGTCTCCACATTCCATCCATATAGCTCTGCCTTTTAGCCTCATGACCTCCTCTCTCTCCTTGAGAATCTTATTTCTACTTGCTTCCAGAGTGTGCAGTCTCATCTTTTCTTCTTGAGAGTGGAAACCACCCCCCTCATAATTTTGGAGTGCTTCTAGGTCTTTCTCAATCTGGGTGATTGCTTGATCATCCAAATCCTTTTTGTTCCCGGCACATTGTTTTAGCAATTTTTTTATGAGAAGTATATTTTGAGCAAAATGAACAGTATCACGCCCTCCTTCAGCTGCTTGAAACGGTTTCCAGTTATTTTGAATGGTCTGGAGAACTTCTTCATTTTGTGTTCATTTTTCAGCCAAGATGAGCAGAGTTTGAAGGGACTGGCTAGTTTCCTTAGGTTTTTTTGGATTTCCAGAAATATGGGTAAGTGATCTGATTCTGCTCCATAATCCACCCATTGTTTTTACAACAAATATTTCTATAGGATACTTTCTGCCATCAAAAATATATCCATCTGTTTTGCAATCCAATCCTCCCCCATCCTTCTGTTTGTCCAAGTAGGATTTAGCTTCTGGGGGTCCAAAGCCACCAGTTTCAGATTATGGAGGGGATTTCTGAAGAAAGGGGCCATTGTGTTAGATCTTGCTTTTGGACCCCAAATTTCATGTGCTCCCAACATAAAATTCAAATCCCCTCCAATCATCAGATTTTCCTTCCGTATGAGACTAGAATTTTCCAAAGTTTCCCAGAAATCCGCTATGTTGTTATGAGGTCCATAGATGTTCGGAAAGTTCACTGTTATGTCAACCTCTTCCTAGTTTAACTAAACTCCTAGACCTTGAAGAGTTCCCCATGATTTTATGAAACACAAAGTATATTGTTTCTGTCCTACAGCTAATCCCCCTGAGTGTCCCCTAGCACTCTAGGCAAGGAAGGTGTAAAAGGGGGAAATTGTGGTGAGAAGACTAGACACTTCCAACTCTAATCCTAAATTTTCCTCTAGCAGGATTACATCCGGTTTATGGAACAAAAGAATCCTCTTGAGAGCATTTTTTTCCGGGTACTTGCCAGACCCTTGCAATTTAGGGAGAGGATCTTCATTTTGTAACCCCTTCCGGGCTTGCACTACTCTAAGTGCCCCAAAGAGGATTTTTTGCCTTCCATTCACCTGATCTCTAAGAGATTTTTTGTTGGGCAGCTGAGAGATTTGATGGCCTTCCTCGCCCTCTTCCTTTTGAAGGAAAAGAGTGGTTTGTACCCATCCCAATGAGGGGAGCAAAGGAACTCGTCAGTGCAGGGATATTCCTTGAGCGAAGATGGAAACAGATAGAAGAGGTGGAGGGGGAGTTTGATGGGGATGGAAGGGGTAGGGAGCTGGTTTGCACATCCGAAGGTGTAGGAGAGGAGATTGTGTGAGGGAGTGGGGGACAAGGAGGTTCTGGGGGTGGACAATCAGGGTCATAGGGAGCTGAGGGAGATTCTTCTAAAAGACTTAAATCATCAAAATGTTCTTTCAAACATGAAAGACGAACCATACCAGTTGAGTGTTGTGGAGCCTCCGGAGTTGGGGCAGTGTTCTCCTCTGGTGCCGACACTGCAACTGGATCTTCAAAAGTTCCTGTGTGTAGTCCTGGAGGAGCCATTGCTGGTTTCCCACCCGAGCCTTCCATAACTGCATCTTCCTCTTCTTCCCTTAGAGTCCTAGAACCCAAATTGGTCCATCTCTTCCTAAAGTGAGATGGTGGTGTTGCTTGTGGGCATTGTTTTGCCATGTGTCCTATCTTATTACACTTGTGGCATCTGAAGGGAAGCCCATCATAGTATAATAATTGTTTCTGAGTTTTCGTCCCCCAGATCAAATTGATGTGGTCCCTTAGACTGGTTCGAATGTTCAAAGATACGAGGATTCTTGCCATTGTTCTACGCTTGGTCTGTAAGAAGGAGAGATCTGCTTCTATGAAGGTTCCCAAGGCTCTTCCTATGTTTCTTAGTGAGGTTTGGTTCCAGAATTCCCATGGTATCCCTAGAAAATGCACCCATACTGGAATCGCATTCAGCCTTTCGGTATCTGCATCGAATAATGGAGTCCATATTTGAAGCTTGAAAGGGGTTTTTCCATAATTCCAAACTTGACCTAGAATTTTTTCAGTGTCCTCTTTTGATTTAAATTGGAAACCAAACCAACCCTTAGCCAACGGAGTGAGGTCGAGTTCATAATTCAACAGATCTCCCCAGTTTCTTCTGACCCAAGATCCCATTTCCTCCTGGGAAGGGCTTCGGCCTCTGATTTTTCCTACAAGGGCAGTTTCCACCATGTCTACTGCTTCCGCAATGGAAAGATCAACCCTGTAGACAATATTTACAGGCCCTCCACAAGGGTTTAGGCATCAGTTCTTTCGTTTTCTTATTCCACTTCACCCTACCTTTATATGACCTTCAGCCAAATATTCTAAAGAATTCCCCTCGCTGAAACCTGAACTGGGTTCGGATGAGGAGCCACTAAAATTTCCGGGCTGCAGGAAGGATGAGATGAAGCCTTCTGGACTGGGAGTAAAATCCAAATGGAAGTGTGAATTTTGTTTGTCAAAGGTGAAGAGGGTGCCCGACCAGCCCGCTTCTAGCAAGTTGAGATCGCTGCAAAAATCTTGAGTACGAAAAACCCCTAAGGTCGGGTTTTTTCTCGAAAAGGGATCGTTGTGAGTGATTAGGGCATCCACAGACTGAGACGGTGGGTTTGTCAAAAATACAGTGGGTGGTGGTCCTCCCAGGGAGGTGGCTAGTTGCCTGACCACATGAAAACCTACGAAACCACCTTCAAAACTGGGAAGTGGTTGCACAGGAAACTTAGAAATCCTAGCTTCGATGGTTTTGTCCGCCAACTGTTCCAAACCGACTTGGACTGTTGCCCGGAGATAGGAGCACAGAGGGTTCCTGAGCGAAAAAAATATGGAACCCCTGCCATGGGTCCTCCAAGTAGTCAAGAAGCTCCTCGTCTTGGACTTCTTTGCTGCTTACTCCACGCTCCATGCTGGAAAACAGACAGAGGATCCCTAGAAACTGTAAAATACTGAAAAATACCCTCATTTACCTGACAATGACCTTTATTGCCCCCGAGGGATTTTCCTCAGAACCTCTGCATTACCGCTGCAGACCGAAAAACCGCAGCTTCATTTATCGTCTATATATATTATTTTTAATTTTTATTTCTTTATTATTTTAATAAAATAATTGAGTTTTAATCAAATAATATTAATAATTATAAATCCATTTTACTAATGTGTATTCAGTATTTATGAGTTATTCAAAAGTATTAAAAAAATGAAAAGGAACCATGGGTTCAAGATAAGGGATCATCTCATATTAGGGAAGCAAAGAGTGCTAAGATGATATCATTATATTGGTATATGAAGGCTCTGGTGGGAAAGGCCATGATGGACAACAAGGAAGAGAAAAATGAGATGTTATTATAAATGGATGAGGCATGCGAACAAATCCATAGAGTGGACGCCAAGTTTCACCTAATTGTTAAAGTAATCATGGCTCCTGAGGCAAAAATCGATGTTCTTGCCAAGGAAACCATGGGCATGGTATCAAGAATCCCTCCTCTTAAGAGTAGCCAAGCAAGACTCACCAAGATTCTAAGGTGGCCACTATGATGATTTTAGATGATGAATGTGTTCTTTCCTTTGTTTTATGTTATGTTTACTTCAAAAATACCTCAGTATCCCTGCTTACATAAACTAGATAAGGTTAAGATCTTTTTTAATCAATCTATTATAGTAATCTACATGTGGGATCTATGCAATAAACTATTGATTTCTGGCTAATGTAGTTACACTAGTGGTAGACCAACCACCAAACCCTTGTATCTTTTTAAGTTTCTCATAATCTAAAAACTCTATTAACTTTATAAAACAAAGGATTAAAAAACTTACAATGGCATTTAATTAGTATAAACTTATTATGGCAAACATGCATTAGGCATTATTCTAGATGGATTTTTTTACTCTTATATACAAACTCCAATCCTTAATACATCTATTTAAAATATTTCGATTTATCAAGATGCATGGATATAACATTTTTGTAATTCTGGTTATCCATTGAATTAATTAATTTTCAATGTCAACATTACTTTGCATTGCATCCCCTTTTCAGCTATCATCAAAAAGCATTACTAAATAATCCTTCCAAATGCATTCAATTATAATAATAATAATAATAATCTATTTTTAAGGTCACCGCCAAGCGAGACACCAAATTGGTGTATGAGACCCCCTTGTTTGTGGGACAAGGGACCCCCCTCTGCGCACCAATTTAACTGCTAAAGTCTACAGAGGTGTACATACACTACCCCCCTCTGGATTTGAACCCGTGACCTCCTAAGAGGAAACACATGCTCTTAACCATTAGGCCCACTCATGCTGTACAACCTTAATAAAATTACCACTAATGCATTATTAAATATTCACTAAATTTCTAATAAAATTATACAATAGTAAAAAATTAGTTCAACATCAAAATTTTCAATTAAATTGTCATTTATTAATAAATATACCTAAATAATAATTAGTCAAGCATATCAAAATTCAAAGAACTTCAAGAATAATTGATTTCTCTATTTTCACTTTATTTCCTCTAATCGAGCTTTCAAATTCCATTCAACTGAATAAAACCAATACACGACAAACAAATAATATGATTTTTTTCTTAATAAAATATTTGTTGTCATTTGGAACGTATTCAAGAGTTTACAACTTAACACACATGTGTGCATGCTCACACGGACGCGGAGTTGTAAAATTTGGGAGTATCTTTGTTATATAATTAATTGTCATAAATAAATTTTGAAAATATTATGTACATAGTGTTGAGCAAGCACAAGCCGATGCAAAAAAATTGTATCAAATAAATAACAAGATGAAAGAATAAGACAACACATTAACATGCAACGGGACACAAAATTTTATATGGTAAAACATTGGCAAGAAGTTAAGGAAACATATAGCAAGATATCAATATTCTTATTGCTCATAGGTCAAGATCACATATGTCATAGTAGTCTTACAAGTCTTACAGAGAAATTACCCATAATGACTCTCATAGCTACATTAATATAATAAATTCAACATAGATATTATCGTTTCATGAACTACCATTGTTTCATGAACCACCATTGTTACATGAACTTCCTGGGTAAGTATGGTTTTACCATAAAAATTCCACCGTGGGTAATTGTTGTCATAATTCCAACAATACCCACTTTGGCAACAATTTAGATGATACCTTGCCCAAGATTATTCATCACTTTTTTATAATCCAAGAGAATCTGAAAACCATCATAGCTTCTCTAATAATATTGTTTTGTAAATATAGCTACACAAATTTCTTTTGTATTGACTTTCTCAAGGGTTGCTCCACCTCCATCAAAACCTAAAGTAGATCTCATTTTGTCAAAATCACCTACAAAATATAAATCAACATATCCACAAAACAAAAAACTACATTCATTATAGGTGATACAATGATCATGTGTGCCTCTAAGATGATCAATCACCCATTTCATTGCTTCCCAATGCTCTCTGCCTGAATTTTCCATGCATCTACTAACAACAACAACTGCATGTGAAATATCTAGTCTTGTGCATACCTTCGCATATATTAAACTACCTTTTTTTATAGCATACGGTACATGATACATATAATCATTTTCATCTTTATTACTAGAACATAAACTTGAATAAAGATTAAAAGGGGAAGCGAAACATATGTTTAATCGTTTCAGAACCAAATACATCTGTTGTGATAACCAAATCTTACCATGTTTCTTGTCTCTATCTATTTTTATGCCCAAACTTTGGTTTATGCTCCTATATCCTTTATATCAAACACCCTATCCAATTGAGCCTTCAAAACATTGATCTCAACCATGCTTTTGCTTGCCACAAGCATATCATCAACATATAATACCAAGATATTGAATATGTCATTTTTCAAAATTCGAAGTAAACACAATGATCATACTCACTTCTTGTAAAATTTTGGCTCACCATGAAGAAATCAACTTCTTGTACCTTGCCTAGGACACTATTTTAGACCATACAATGACTTCCTGAGCTTGCAAACAAATCTCCGTTTGTGATCCTGAACAAGCCCTTCTAGTTGTTCCATGTATATATCCTCGTCCATTATCTCTGCTAATGATGATTTTGTGAGCAGTAGGATCCCACAATCTATATTCCTTAACTCCATCACCAAAACCAACATATATATCCTTCTTTAATCTAGGATCTAACTTAGAACACTAATTTTAGAAATAAGAGCATAAGAATCACAACCAAAAATTGAGTAATCATAAGATTGACTTGTCCCATAACTCTTCAAGTATCTCACAATATATTACAACGGATGGTGATCACTTTACCAAATAGAAAATGGTGGTTTATTACTTTGATCACATCATATGTCCAAAGATGTGAACTCACCTCCATTATATATTCTTAAACACTTGAATGACCTGCTAGTTCTCTTTTTAACCAAAGCTCTAAATTGCTTAAATACATTAAAAACATAGACCCGCACCTTTCTAGAGAAATAATTAAGAATACCCTTAGTTGTATGAGTACATGTTTTAAACTTTTGTCTATATTTCTTCCCAAAAACACAATGCTTGCAAAAATTCAAATTCAAGGATTTTAAATCTGGAAATAACTTATGATTTATCAATATCTTTTTCCCTTTCTCGCTCACATGGCCCAATTTTTTATGCCACAAATGAGTAGGGTCCTCTTCAATTTAGATGATAACTCTGATTCATATGGTTACTCTTATACGGGAGTAAGCCTCTTTTCGGTGGGAGAAATCCCATGCACAACCTTCATCTTTTCTCAGGAGTGGTGGCTTCACATGTGATAGCCCAGCAAATAGGTGTTTTATCCCTTGATTTTTTTGTTCTTGATGGTTCTCCTACATGCCCATGCATAGTTCCATGGAATGGGATCCTACATGCAGGTTATGTCTAACAACTGCCACATATGAGACTTCATGTGGATAGTTTAAACACCCCAGGGAAACATGTGATCACACCTCCGCACGTTGATTCTTGTTGTGAGTCTCCCCTCTTCACCTCCTCATATAGCGGGTTCTTCTCTTCACAAGTATACCACACATAGCATGGAAGTTCCACTCTTAGTGGTCTTTGCAGAGTTCATGATCTCTTCCTATAGCTCTGATAGAAATTGTTGATCAAGCACAAGCCCACGTAGAGAATTTGCAGTGAAAAAATAACAAGATGAAAGAACAAGACAATTATATAACATGCAATAGGACACAAAATTTTACATGGTAAAACCTTGACAATAAGTCAAGGAAACAACCATGAGGAAAGATATTTGTTTCATGTTTTTTTTGTTGGCAAAGTGGTGGAACCCCCTGACTAGCAGGGTTTCCATTGGCTAAGAAACCATGAACCAGGGGCATCTAAGCCGTCAAAATCACCCGAGGATCACACCCGGCCTGGACCACACCAACCCTTAACATGGTTGGATTTTTGGTATCCGACGGGATTAGAACCGGTGACCTTCCAGCTTAGGGGGCATCTTAACCATAGCCCTCCACCAACTGTTCTACATCTCGCGGATGATATTTGTATTCATCTTACTCGAAGGTAAAGATTACATATGCCACATCAAGCTTACACGGAAACTACCCATAACCCCTCTCAAGGATACATTAATATAATAAATTCAACATAACTAGTATGGTTTCATGAACTACTAGTGTTCCATGAATTGCCATTATTCCATGCACCACCATCGTTACATGAATTGCCCAGATAAATATGGTTTTACCATAAAATTTCTACCGTGGGTAATTGTTGTCACCATTCCAACATAAAGAAGTGAAAGTTTGAGATGCAAATATCTTTGTTATTATATTAATTTAAATGAATGTATCTATAAATAAGGATAGAGCATCTTTTATATATATATATATATATATATATATATATATTTATATTAAATTATTATTATTTAAAGATATTTAATTTTATAAAATTATAACTAGCTAAACACACTAATATTTTTTTGTAAGCCAAGTGAATCTAATCACCACCATAGTTTCTTTAACAATACTTCTTTTGTCAATATTTTTGCACAATTTTCTTGTGTATTGACTTTCGCAAGGGTTACTACACCTCCATCAAAACCTGAAGTAGATCTCCTTTTGTCAATATCACCTGTAAAATCCAAATCAACATATCCACAAACTAAAAAACTACATCCATTATGGTGATACAATGATCACTTGTGCCTCTAAGATAACGAAGCACCCATTTCATAATTTTTTTTTGCTAGGGGAATCGGCAACTGGAGACTGGGCTGGTACTCGCGTGACACGGGGTCCAAGGATCCAATCCCGCTACTACTATACCCCTAGGTGCCCCACACACCCCGCAAGCATGGGACACGGGTAAAGTCAGGTGTGATTTGAACTCGTGACCTCCAATTTACAACTTGTGACTTTGTATCAAGTGAACCTCCAATGAGCTACACTCGTGCGGGCTAAAGCACCCATTTCACAATTGCTCAATGCTCTCTACCTGAATTTTCCATATATCTACTAACAACACCAACTGCATGTGAAATATATACTAGGCTTGCACATACAATCGCATATATTCCACTTCATATTGTGCTAGCATATGGTACATGATACATATAATAATTTTCTTCTTTATTACTAGAACATAATCTTGAAGAGAGCTTAAAATAGGAAGCAAAATATATGTTTACTAGGTTTGCATCCACATACATCTTGTGTGATAACCAAAGCTTATCATGTTTCCTGTCTCCATTTATTTTTATGCCCAAATATTTTTCTTATGCTCCTAGATCCTTTATATCAAACATCCTAGCCAGCTAATCCTTCAAGTTGTTGATCTCAACCATGATTTTTCTTGATACAATAATTTCATCAACATATAATACCAAGATCAACAAATGTGTCATTTTTCAAAATTTTGAAGTGAAAACAATGACCATACTCCCTTTTTGTAAAATCTTGGTTCACCATGAAGGAATCAGACTTCTTGTACCATTGTATGGGACACTATTTCAGGCCATACAATGAATTCTTGAGCTTGCAAACAAATATTCTTTTGTGACCTTGAACAAACCTTTCTAGTTGTTCCATTTATATTTCATCATCCAAATATCTGTTAATGATGATTTTTGGGCAGCATGATCCCATATCTGTATCCCTTAACTCCGTCATGAAACCAACAAAGATGTCCTTCTTTGATCTTGGATCTAACTTAGAATACTAAATTTTAGAAATAACAGCATAAGCATCACAACCAAAAAATAAGTAATCACAATAATTATTTGTCCATACCTCTTCATGTATCTTACAATTTGTTGCAATTGATGGTGATTTATTTACCAAATAGAAAGTTGTGTTGTATTCCTTTCGATCACATCATACGTCCAAAGATTTGAACTCACCTCCATTATATGTTCGTAAACACTTGAATGACCTATTAGTTACCTTTTCAACCAAAGCTCTAAATTGCTTAAATACGTTAAAAAAAATAGACCCACACCTTTCTAGAGAAATCATTGAGAATACCCTTACTTGTATGACTACATGTTTTAAACTTTTGTCTACATTGCTACCCAAAAACACAATGCTTGCAGAAATTCAAAATCAAGGATTTTAAATATGGAAGTAACTTATGGTTTGTTAGTATATTTGGCCCTTTCTCACTCATATGGACCAATTGTTGATGCCATAAATGAGTAGATTAAGTTTCTTCCTCAATTATCATTGTTTCTTTATTTATGTTAGTACTCCTTTCTAGTTTGTAAAGGTTCTCAATCTATGTAGTTCATTACCACCAAAATTCCCTTGGACACTTTTAGTAATACACCTCGATAAGTAAATGTATAACCTCCAAAATCCAAAACACCCAATGAAATTAAATTCTTCTCGAGTTCTAGTACATGGCTTACCTTTGTTAACTTCCTTACAATACCCTTGAACTTTTTTATCCTAATGTTTCAAATCCTTGTATCCTTATAAGAAACATTGTTTCCCATAAGAGAAGCATTGCCATCAATAGCTTGGTAAGTAGAAAACCAAATCATATGTGGACATATGATGCAAAGCACCAGAATCTAATAACAAACCCTGATGATATTGCGAGATATCACAAGCAGATAATATTTAATTAACCATACCCAAACTTTTCTCAACCATATTTCCTTCTTTTCTGGTGTCATCCTGGATTCTTACTTCTTCTAACAATATTTCTTGAGATGCCATGATTTGTTTCAGGACCAACATTTTTTCTTACCATTTTTTCCGTTTGACTTAGGTCTATCTAAACCTATCGAATTCCCCCCTCCTTTTGTGGATCGACCCCTAGCCACCATTGCTTCTAGTGCGTAGATTTCTATATTGAAATGCCTCCACACCTCCTAAGACAATAAGTCTCCCACAGTTGTATCATAATCAAGAGTGTTTGTTGTGCTAATATTGATATAAGTGACTAAGTGGTTCCAAGATTCAAGCAATGAACATAATAACATGATTTCCTTGTCTTCTTCTTCAATTTTTCACCCATACTAGTCAATTGGCACATAAGAGTATTGCAAACATTAAGATGATCAACAATTTTGGTCCCTTATTTAATTCATAAACCAAACAATTGCATCTTCATGTAGATTCCATTTGTCATGGATTTTGTCATGTAAATTCTCTCCATTTTGCTCCATAATCACGTTGTTGTTTCCTCCCCAACAATATTAAAAAGAACATCATCTTCCAAAAACAATCAAAGATGTCGAGAACTATTGCATCCAGATCTTTTTGGTCCTCATCAATCATACCCACGGGTCTCTTTGTCTTTCCTGACAATGCCTTGTGTGTCAATCCATGTTTCACCAATAGATCACGTATATTAAGCTTCCACAGCTTGAAATTATTCTTCTGATTGAACTTCTCCACCTCAAACTTTGCATTTGAAAGCTACCATGAAAACAAACACTAAATTTTACAAGTTGGCCTTGCTAGTATCCTCAAAGGTCCTATCAACAATGTCACCAAATTTGGAAGGAATGTAGGTACCCTTGCCACCATGGTCACTAGAACTAGTGATGGAGTAGAAATCATAAGGGACACATTTCCCTCATGTAGGCTGCAATAAGCATCCTCACAGAGGTAGCAATTCACATTTGGTTTGCTTCAACTTTGTGTCCTCTCTCCTCTTCATCCACATGCTTTTTCTCTCATAACTTGAAGAATCTATCTATCTGTATCCAAATCTAGAGATTGAATTTTCTTGTTTCTCTCATTTTATTCTAATAAGAGCTAATTATGTATGTTAGTGTCATCTCTCCTCTTCAACCACTTTTTTTCTCTCATCACCAAAAGAATCTATCTCTCTATAGCCACATCAATCAGAGCTAATTATATATACTAGTGTTTGTGCCTTCCGTAATGATAGAGTTTTCTCTTGTGGGATTGGATAAGGCTAGGGATGTGGAGGGTAAGGAATGAGAATAAGGAGTTTTCTTTGGATCTGCATAAATAGTAGTTTTCTCTCTGATTCAGATGATTACTCTTTTCCCCAAGAGGGCCTCTTTCCGGTGGTAGAAACCCCATGCACATCCTTCCTCTTTTCTCAAGAGTAGTGGATCCATAGGTGATATCCCTACAAATAGGTGGTTGATCCCTTGATTTTTTGGTTATTAACGACTCCCTCACATTCCCCTCCATAGTTTCATGGAAGGGGATCCTTCATGCAGGCTATGTCTATTAACTACCACATAGGAGATTGTGGATGGTTTACATGACCCAAGGAAACACCTTATCACACCTACACACATTGATTCTTGTTATGGGTCGTTCCTCTTCACATCCTTGCAGAGTGGGTTCTTCTCTTCACGAGTCTACCGCACATAGTGTGACAGTTCCACTCTTTATGGTCTTTGTTGACTTCACTCTCTCTTCATATAGATCTAATACCAATTGTTGATCTAGCACAAACCCACATAAAGAATTTGTAGTGGAGACATAACAAGGTGAAAGAACAAGGAAACAATATAACATACAACATGACACAAAATTTTACATGGTAAAACCTTAACAAGAATTCAAGGAAACATCCATGGGGCAAGATATCAATATTCTTATTGCTCAGAGGTAAAAATTACAGTGCCACATCAATATTACAAGGAAATTGCCCATAATTCCTATCAGGGCTACATTAATTAATAACTTCAACATAACTACTATCATTTCATGAACCGATATTGTTCAGTGAACTACCACCGTTACTTGAACTACCCAGATAAATATGGTTTTATCATAAAATTTCCATCGTGGGTAATTGTTGTCACAATCCCAATATAGAGAAGTGAAAGTTTGAGATGCAAATATCTTTTTTATTATTATATTAAGTTAAAATGAATGTATCTATAAATAAGGATAGTGCATCTTATCTATACTATATTAAAGTATTATTATATAAATATTAAATATTTATTAAAGTATAAGTTGCTAAACATCTAATATTTTTTTATAAAAACGAGTAAATGTTTATAGTGAAAATATGGAACAACAGAAAAGTACAAAATATTCAATGAGATAAATGACTAGAAACTCAAAAAATCTCCCTTCGAGAATTTGAAACAAGATAATCCGCCATTTCCTTTTACCCTTACTTTTCCTTACAAAATTATCATATAATGAGTAGATATATACAATTTTCTTACATAAGAGAATACAAAAACAATACATAAATTACCCAATGAGATATGAGAACCTTCCAAGACTGCTTTTCCTACTTCTAAAAACCTCGATTCCTTCCTCGTGTTAACAGTGGAGAGTATTTTTTAGCTTCCTTCACTATATTTTTAGCAAAGGCGATGTTAATATCTTCCATGCTCCAAGGATATTTAGGTTCGGATTTTTCTTTATTTATGATTGTTTTCCCCTCAATACATCGACAAATGAGGGTGGAATTAAATATGAAGATTGAACTTCCTTGACCTCCTTCGGTGCTTCATCTTCCAATTCTTTTGGATCATTATTTGTTTCCATTTGTTGCTCAGCCTCTTCCTTATCATGATCTTGATCTTCATAATTTTTTCATCACTTTCTTCATAATCTTCTTCATTTGAGGCCTCTTTCGTGTTTACTTCTTCATCAGTATATTCATCATTAAGAGCTTCTAACTGAGCTCCCAAATGAAGCTATTCTTATTTTTCCACATTATTCCCTTTTGCCTCTTCTTCTAAATTTTCCAAATATTCAAACATGTTTCGGGATTGGATAGGAGAAACCAATATAGACTACACCTCATGGGAAGGAATAAAATACTTGGAACCATGCTTCGTGCTTTGGAATGGAGAGTCCTTACACTGAGAGCTTCTCTTTTTTCTTGAACCTTCTTGAAATCATCTCATTGAGTATCATGCCCCTGTTGATTAGGGGAAGACTACTTATTGAACTTATAACATATTTTGGTGAAGTTACCATAAGTGTGACAATGATTGCAGTTAAACAAAATTTGTTCATAATCAAGGGATTATGTATGACACCATCCCTCAATATTGATCATCATAGCTTCTAGTAACCCCATTCCCAAATTCACATCCACACAAATTCAAGCACAAGAAACAAATTTCCTTTGGGTTTATCTCTATCAATGAATCTTCCTAATTTATTGCCTATATCCTTAATAATGCAGTCATCCCAAAAAATTAAGGGAGAGTGAGTCAATATGGACCCAATAGGGTTAGACGAGATCTCCTCTTTTGGGTTGAAATCAAGGGACCAAGGGGCTAAATACAAACCCTTTGATCCCATGAAATATGGGCCAAAACAAAAAATTAGGGTTGTTGCATCATTGGAGGAGAACAAAAGGACAAAAATAACCAAAACCTGCAACAAAAATAAAATCTTGGCTCTGAGTCTTAGAAGAGTATTGATTTGAGATCCAATATTCTACATCTCTAGGACTAGGCCAGAGACCCATATATTTCCTATCAAATCTTTCTCCTTCAATAATATGGCTTTCCTTCTTGGCTCCTACGATGATAGTTCTAAGAGAGGAAGTTCCTTCAGGTGTTTGAAAAAATTCCCATTGAGTGGCTTTAATGTTGTCAGGACTGAATAAATCTCCCTGCTTTATGAACCAGCACAAGGAACCCAACGAAACCGACAAAAGGAAATAGTAAGTCATTGAAATTTCAAGCATCTGCATAAGCTATAGCTCTAGAGAAATCACCTGCAAAGAATTCTAATCGATCAAAGGGATGATATCCTATCCATATTCATGCCATAGGGAGGTGGATATGAATCAAGGCAGCATAGGGTAGCATCTAGGAAAACCCTAGCCACAGACATGTTTCGCACAGAAATACATTCCTTCCATTTAATGTATGTCTGTGAATTCATTTAGATAAACATACTAATATTACCACATTTTATCTATCCGATTGAGTTGTAGTATGGACTAACTATCAAACAGATGAACTTGACAGACCAAGGAAGGTAGTTGCACACATTTACAACAACCATTATTGTTGCAAATTTGATAGAAAAAAGGTGGTTTTTTATTCTTCTGAACAATGAACTGAGCAACAAACTAATATACAACAAGGAAATTGGAGGAGAAATACAAATCTCTTTAAGTAGGATATCATGTACGGTTCAATAATTCATTTTTGGATTAATACTACATTACTCGTTGTAAATATCTATGTGAAGCATGAATAATGATATATACTTTTAATGTTTCTTTATTTTGTACTTCTTTATGTTGTATATCTCCATTTTTGAAAGGATTTATTAGAGGGAATTGTAGGGAAACCATTAGAAGGTCTCAGATTGTGATCACAAAAATTTGACAGGTCTAAGAAAATATGAAATAAAAGAATTTGGGATTTCATATTTGAGTTTTAACAATATATACATTATATATTCCTTATTGGTTTAAATTTAAAATAGAATTGTGTATTATCATAAGATAAGTTGTTTTTTGCATTTATTTCATTATATTGCATAGATTTTAGTGTTTGTGGAGGGTGCATGGTGGTGGTAAAGACTAGGTTTATGATAGGCTTGTGAACTTAGGGTTGAGAAGTTCTAATTATAAGGGAGAATCAAGGTATTTCTAGCACCCATAGATGAAGGTATTGAACAACTAGACTATGGGGATGATGAAATCTCTAGTCCCATCAAGAGTTAACAGAATTATGTTTTAATGGAAAGGGTTTAAATAAAGACCTATGAGTAGTTGACATGGATTTGAATATGGTATAAAAGTGTTAGATGGAGGATATGCAACAAAAGGATTTAAAATGATAGATCCATTAATAATATTGATTGCAAAAATAAGGGAGGGGAAGGGTGATCAAAAGTTATCTTCTTTGAGGAGAAAACTAGGTTTTTTCTCTAAGAAAAATCCTAGTGATTCATCTAATAATCCAATCTCTAGTTCAGTGTAAATAGAAAACCCTCCTTTAATGTTGATGTAATTGTAACTTCGGAATGTATTCACTTGTATTTCTTATATATTGTACCCCCGATGTTTATTCCGGGAAGTATCTATAATGTAATTCAGTCATGTCATGCCCCGATGTTCCGATCGAGAGATTCAATAATGTAACAAGTCATGTAAAGTCATTGTGGGTAACCCTCCTATTTGTCAAGGGTTAAAGTCCCCGCAGTTGTGGGGCACTAGGGTTATTAGACTATCCTAGAGAAGTCGACCCTAGGTGAGTTATTGTAAGTCGAGGCAATAGTCCCCACCATCTAAGTCAAGGTTAACCCTCCTTGTTGAGCAAAGGGAAAAGTCCCCACAATTGTGGGGCACTAGGGTTATTAGACACTCCTAAAGATGTCGGCTCTAGTAAGTAATTGTTAAGTGAGGCCGACATGTTGGAGTGGGCTTCAAGTGAATGAAATAATATAAATAGAGAGTGAGCCTCTCTATTTAACACACACACTCACTCATTGGGGCGCATGAGTGAGAGAGGAGAATCTCTCTCAGTGTGAGAGAGAGAGAGGCAGAAACTGTGGAGATCGTCTTTATGTTTTCGGGTTTTAATGCTGCCATTGGTGCTCATTCTATCTTTGAGTAAGTTGTGGGGTTTTCTCCTTTATGGTTTCCCCAAGGAAAATTCTTTGTGTCTCTTGTCTCTTGTGTTTTATTGTTGTGCATGTTATTCTCTCAGTTAAAGATCCTAACATCATAATGCTCATAATGCTAGCTTAGAATGGTAAAAATATAACATGGTATCAGAGCTAACTTGAGAAGAAGACATTGTGCAACTATAGAAGCTAGGGATTCTTATTTTTTGGGTCTCTCTCCACAATCCATCATTAAAAGTATGATAGGATGACTCTCCATTGAAGGGCGCATCTTTCTGTCGAAGCAGAATTCGATTCCAAGCATTTTCAGTTTTGGTGCGGGAAATTAGGGCTTCTTATAGAAGAGGAATTTTTTAGTGATCCTGGCATAGAATTTATCTCCTCATAAACATAGAAGTTTAGAGACATGGATCAAGATTTTTGGTTGCGTGAAACTATAGGAAAGTCAAACCCTAGTTTGACCCCGACCTGGAAAAACCCTAAAATACTAAAACTGCTACGTTTTGGTACATTCGCTATATCTCGGTATTGGCAAAGGTTCAGGAGCTAAAAATTTCAAAGGAAAAAGATAAAATTCTTATTTACACTGGATACAAAATTCAGCCTCATATTCACTATATTCTGGGAGATATGATCCCTCCAAGTTAGGGTTCCAGCCTCTTCCCTAATTCATCCCTAAACAGGACACCTGGGGAGAATTGCTATATCTTGGGCTACAAAGGTCCAAATGACATTTCTGAAGATTTTCCAGAAATGGAATGGAATGTACTTTCTGTGTTTTGAATATTAGACCCAGAAGATGAAACAGTGACACGTGGAAATCCATACAACTTCATTGTTCTAAATAGTACTGTAACAGGTCACCTTGGGAAAATGATCATAAGTCCCAATTGGTGAAACCAATCCTAATGAAACCTATGGTGTTGGAACAGGGACATGCGAGGCTACCTTAGTGTGAATTTTTTGACATATAGGAGCAGTAATTTCATAGATATCATAGAAACAGTATCAGGAATTTCTGCAAAAGAAATTGGAAAACTAGGGCTTGCTATTCTGGGAGCTTCCCTCCACTGTTTTTAGAAAATGAGTACATTGGATAGCTCAACTTGAAGAGGTCTATCTTTCTATCCAATCAGATCTGAAAGATTCCAATTTTTTAAAATTAGGGTTTCTCTGACAAACCTAGTATATTAGCCAGCTCCAAAACCAGGACGGGCACCTCAAATTGGTAAGATCTAATCTATTGCTATTTTCATTTGAGGTTCTCATTTCAAAGTGATCTATCACATCAGCTTGATGATAAGATTGTTGAAGTTGACAAATTCCAAGCATGGAAGTATATGATCTCTCTAAAGAAAATGAATTGGACACCTACATGAGTAGAGAGGTTCCAGTTTTAGAGGGAGATGAGGCTCAAAGCCTTACATAGGAAGAACTTCGTCAAGGCCAAGAAGATCATTGTTGATTCAATCACGGATCAACTTGTACCACAAGTGTCTTTCCTAAAGACACCAAAGATGTTTGATTCCTTGACCAATCTATCTGAAGCGAAGAACATAAATCAGAAGATGGCTTTGATAAAGCAGTTGAAGAATGTGAAGATCCAGAATGCAAAACAACTTGAAGCGGTAGAAGAAGAAGTGGAGAATGCAGAAGTGGTGATAGCCACCTTGAATGGTCTCCCATGATCATGGGATTCATTCATTCGGTGAATATGTGCCAGAGGAAGTGATTACTTTCAGCAGACTCTGGGAAGAAGAAGAAGCTCGACTCATATCAAGAGAAGAGAAGATGAGAGCAACTGAAGATCAAGCTCTCACCATCAAAAGAAGATCCCTCAAGCAATGAGGAATATGAAGGACTCAATTCTTGAAGAACCTCTTATCCATATTGAGCATTTGAATAAGAAATGATGAAGTCATGAATGAAGAAGATGATGAAGTGGAAGGATCAAGAAGGAGTCTACCCACAAAACAAATAAAGATAAGTATTCAATTGTCATTTCATGATATTGTTTTGTTATGCATTTTTTTATATTCAGTTGATATATTACGCATGATAGAATGTTTCCATTAATGAAAGTATACTACTAATATGCATGTGATGGGTAATTAGCTCATGGTTCTATACAACTCTCCATTGCTACTTATCTAGAATGAAACCTCTTTGCTAACATATTGGATTAGTGCACAATCTCAATGTTGTCTTGGTAGAGATGGAAGGCATCTATAAAGTTTCCGTGAGATATGGATGGATGTTGTATTGGCTAAAGTAGTTGCATGATCATATATTTATGAATTAGAGTTTGCCATTATGAATATGCCTTATGAAATGTTTCTAACCATACAAATGCATTTGACTTGTAGGAAAGATCGCATACAATCACCTATAAGCAAAGAAGGATGAGGCTTGTTCTGAAGAACAAGTGACGACAATTCAAGATGAAGAATAATATGACGAATGCAACGACATCATTGATGCAGAACGTTCCAAAAAGAAAGGTTAAAAAAGAATGATGTCTAGGATGCAGTATCGATACATGAAGAGTATTCCCATCATGCAGTGGATGGAAATATCGTGGGACACAAGGCAAGATTCGTAGCACGAGGCATAGACTACGAAGAGACATTTGCAGCCACTAGAGATACACATGACAGGAAGAATCATGTGCGCAAATGAAAGAAGGCCTTGTACGAGATCAGAAGACACCCATGAGATAACACATACATGAGGAGCTTGATGAAGACCTGAACCTTTGCTACAAGGTTGAATATAAAAGTTCAATATAGAGGATCTTACTATCCAATTATCCTAGATGGATACGAGTAGCAGAGGAAGCTACTTGTCACTCCGGTTCAGAATGTTTCAATACATAGAGCACGAAAGATAGAGGGAGAATGATGCTCTGCTTCAGAGGGAGTGACTGCAGAAGATCTTGAGGTTCGACATGGTATGACAAGATGGATAGATTACTGATGACTCTAGGATTTACTGAGAGTAAAGCGGATTCCAACCTTTTCTTCAAGGTTGAAGGTGGAAGACCAATGATGCTCATGTTATGTGTCGATGCACTATTTTATAGGCATGGAGGTGTGGACAAGGGAAGTATGAAGTAGAGATCCTAAAGAGGTTCAGGATGATGGACTGCATGACCACACCTATGGCATCGAACTTGAAGTTATTGAGTGTTGCTTCATCAGAGTCGGTTGATGCCATGATGTTTCCTCAGATGATTTGTTCCTTGATATATATGATGAATACGAGACTAGATATTTGTTTTGCTATGAACACATTGAGACATGTTCACCTGATGGTTGCAAAGCATGCAGTGAGGTACCTGAAGGGTACAGTTGAGTATGGGATCAAGTGTGATCTCTTGGTTTGGCAGGATGGAGTCCTTCATGGCGCTGAGTACAGCTGAGGCAAAATATGTTGCCACTTGCTATTTGGGAGGTAGTATATTTCTTTTGAAAACTACTATTTGATTTGGTTGATTTGACTTTCATTTTTTGTATGATGCAGAGAGGAGCAATGATCCAGATCAAGATCTCTTGAAAGAAGGATTTCTAGCATAGCTGATGAGACAGGTTGTCTAAGCATAAGTCCTAGCGAAGCTCGCAGGTTATCCTTGGATGTAATCATCCCTGATGTGATTCAATGCTAGAAATGGCCAAAGTGAAGTTTGAGTACTTTAGGGAGAAGCTTAGTGTTCTCGAGATCGAGGTTCCCTCCAAGGGGAAATGATGAGACCGAGATCCATTCTGACATGGTGAGAGGATTAGGTTCCTTCCATGGTCAGATGTAAGGGCTGATCCATTCTGTCATGGTGAGAGGATTTGGTTCCTTCCATGTCAGATATGAGTGCTAAGCCATTCTGATGTGACTTTAGGATTGGTCCCTACATGATCAAATGTAAGGGCTAAATGCCATTCTTGGAATGGAGGCACCTGGTCTGTTACCAGGAAAACTCAGTTTGGGACTGAGGGCCATTCTGATATGACTATAGGATGTATTCTTACATGATTAGATGTGAGCGCATGGCCATTCTGATGTGATTGAGGGATGTGTCCCACTTGATCAGATATAAGGGCTGATGCCATTGTCTTGGAGAATGGAGGCACCTGGTCAGTTACCAGGAATCCCTAGTCTGGGACTGAGAGCCCTTCTGATGCGGTTCTTTCGAGCATGGTCGGATGTAAGTGCAGAGCCCTTTCAATGCAGTGCTTTTGAGCATGGTCGAATGTAAGTGTTGAGCCTTTTCGATGCGGTTCTTTCGAGCATGGTCGACTATAAGTGTTGATCCTTTCCGATGCGGTGTTTTCAAACATGGTCGGATGTAAGTGCAGAGCCCTTCCGATGCGGTGTGCTTGCACATGGTCGGATGTAAGTGCAGATCCCTTTCGATGCGGTGTGCTTGCACATGGTCGGATATAAGTGCTGATTCATTCTGGCGCGATGTGTTTACACATGGTCAGATGTGAGTACTGGGCCTTTCTGACAAGATGAGGTCAGATGTGAGTGTTGGGCGTGCCTTTCTGACAAGATGAGGTCAGATGTAAGAGTTGGGTGGGCCATTCTGACTTAAGTGTCAGATATAAGCATTTAAGAAGACCTCCATGGAGGCTAGGCCTACAACAAACATGAAAAAGGGCTGGCTCTGTAGAACTCCCTGTGACGAGAAGAATGAAGAGATGGCACCATTTGATTGAGATAGCAGAAGCAGTAATGATGATGATGATTCAGTGATGATCCAGCTTTGATGATGATCTAGATCAAGTAATGATCCAGAGTGGATGATGATCCAGTAGTGACGATCCAGATCAAGTGATGATCTAGACTTGATGATGATCCAGCAGTGACGATACAGATCAAGTGATGATCTAGACTTGATGATGATCCAACAGTGACGATATAGATCAAGTGATGATCTAAACTTGATGATGATCCAGTAGTGACGATCCAGATCAAGTGATGATCTAGACTTGATGATGATCCAGCAGTGATGATCCAGATCAAGTGATGATTAGACTTGATGATGATCCAGTAGTGATGATCCAGATCAAGTGATGATCTAGACTTGATGATGATCCAGCAGTGACGATCCAGATCAAGTGATGATCTAGACTTGATGACGATCCAGTAGTGACGATCCAGATCAAGTGATGATCTAGACTTGATGACGATCCAGCAGTGACGATCCAGATCAAGTGATGATCTAGACTTGATGATGATCCAGCAGTGACGATCCAGATCAAGTGATGATCCAGACTTGATGATGATCCAGATCGAGTGATGATCCAAATCGAGTGATGATCTTGATCTAGTGATGATGATCTAGATCCAGTGATGATCTAGATCCAGTGATGATGATCCAGATCGAGTGATGATCCAAATCCAGATGAAGATGACTTGAAGATGAAGATGACCTGAAAATGAAGATAACTTGAAGATGAAGATGACTTGAAGATGAAGATGATGAGAACTTGACAATGATTCAGATGATACAGAGAAGAATGCTTGTGCTGATAAATTGTGTCAAGATAACACCTTCCTAGTTAAGAGGGAGTGTTTATTTAATTGTAACTTCGGAATGTATTCACTTGTATTTCTTATGTATTGTACCCCGATGTTTATTCCTAGAAGTATCTATAATGTAATTGAGTCATGTCAAGCCCCGATGTTCCAATCGGGAGATTCAATAATGTAACAAGTCATGTAAAGTCATTGTGGGTAACCATCCTATTTGTCAAAGGTTAAAGTCCCCACAATTTTGGGGCCCTAGGGTTATTAGACTATCCTAGAGAAGTCGACCCTAGGTAAGTTATTGTAAGTCAGGGCAATAGTCCCCACCATCTAAGTCAAGGTTAACCCTCCTTGTTGAGTAGTGGGCAAAGTCCCCACAAGTTGTGGGGCACTAGGGTTATTAGACACTCCTAAAGATGTCGGCTCTAGTAAGTAATTGTTAAGTGAGGCCGACATGTTGAAGTGGGCTTCAAGTGAATGAAAGAATATAAATAGAGAGTGAGCCTCTCTATTTAACACACACACTCAATCATTGGGGAGCATGAGTGAGAGAGGAGAAGCTCTCTCAGTGTGAGAGAGAGACAGAAGCTATGGAGATCATCTTTATGTTTTCGGGTTTTACTGCTGCCATTGGTGCTCACTCNATGGTTTCCCCGAGGAAAATTCTTTGTGTCTCTTGTCTCTTGTGTTTTATTGTTGTGCATGTTATTCTCTCAGTTAAATATCCTAAGATCATAAAGCTAGCTTAGAATGATAAAAATCTAACATTTAAGAGGATTTTTCTTTAAGATGATTCTAGTTCTAACAGAGAATCTATCAATTGATAGGAAGCTAGAAGTGATAGGATGAAATATTCATTAGGAGTAAAGGGAGAATTTAGAGTATAACAAAGTAAAATACTTTAGAAATGTACTAGGGTAAAGCTGGAAAAAGTCAATATGGTTGTCAATTTGGATGTAAGACATGGTGGAGAAGGTGATAGTTAGGTGTTTTATGGGGAAATGTGACAAAGGAGCTTCTCTAAAACAACGAATGAATGAACATTGAAGGTCAATTTTAGGTTACTCTCCAATTTTCCATGTTTAAGTATATGGTTTGATATGTTTCATGATGAAGAGTTTGAGTGATGATAAGTTTCTCGTTAAAAATGATTGGAAATGTGGGAAATTAGGGTTGTGTATTAAAATATGGAAACCAAGATTTGACCTATAGATGGAATCTATGTATCTACAACAAATTTGGGATATACTTTGAGATATTCCATTGGAGCTTTGGAACATGAATATGCTAGAAGGAATTGGTGATGAATTGATTGATTCATTTATATGGAAGATAAGTGTTGGTAAAATGAAGACATGAGTGTGGTAAAATTTCTTGAGGAGCTTGATTTGAGAGAAGGGTTTCCTACAAAAATTGAAATTGAAAGAGGGACTCAGTCATTTGTTTAGAAGATAGAGTTTTGGAAAATACAATTTACATGTGGAAGTTGTCATTAATTAGGTCATTTATAGGAAGAATGAAAAAACCTAAGGGAAGTTTCCTCTAGAACAAGAAATTATAGGTATAAAAGAAGTTATGTTATCCTAAAATCACAAAGAAGGGTATAGGGAATTTGGGGGTGGCCTAGAATATTAATTCTCCATATTTTTTGCGACATATTTCTCCTACAAAATATCAAGTCCAAATTCCTTTGAAGTGCATGAGTAAGTCTTAATATTTACAAGAGGGGCACTCTGTGTAAGGGCAATCATCGGTTTTCCAAGGTACACATGTTTCACATCTTCCATGTGCTTTAAAAATGTTCATTCTAATTCCCCCTCTATTATTTATTGTCTAGGTTCTTAAATTATACAAAAGAAGGCTTATGGAATAGGATTATATGTTCCTATCCCAAAACTTCTTAAAAAAATAGAGACACAAAATCCAAAAGTGTAAAATTATGATGAGACTTTGTTGAAGGACTCAACTTAGGGGATTGGGAGTCAGCTCAGGTAATTACTACCTCTTTGTATAGAGAGGTAGTAATTACCTCCCCATTATTCATGTATCCTAAGGTCCTAGTTAATATTGAGGGTATCTTAGAAGATGTCGTCTCTAAATAAAGGCCCCCTCTAAGGATGATTGAATAAAATCTCAAAGATTTTATTTCAAGTCCCCTTACCAATTAAGGTAAAAAGGGATATCAGTGAGGATTCAGGGGTTGTGGAGGGGATTGGCCATTAATCATGAACTTCCACCAATAGTTAGAATAAAATACCTTATCTCCAAATCTAAATGTCAAGCAAAAGAGGACGTTAGAGAAGGAAAGAAGCTTGCAAACAATGGGGTCCTTAGTGCTAGAAATGCCCATAAAATGGTGAACAAATTATTATATTATCTTAGAATGATAGAGGAATTAGGGGTGCCCTAAAGAAACAAGCCCTAAAAAAATTTGTAGTTTACAAAGTAGGTGTCATTCTTCTTAAATAAATAATGTATGTTGGGTCAAATGCAATAGATTTTTTCCACTTTCTCAAAAGATTGGAGTTTTTTTCTCTATAGATGGTAACTATATGTTATGATGCTTTTTTTTTGGTGGAACACCAAATTTGAACACAAATATACCAATTTTATGCATGAGGGAATTATGATAGAAGGGAAATCAAAGGAATTGAGAAGAGCCTTTATAATTATAAACCTACATGGGCCCTATGGAGACAAAAAAAACTCTTTGAGATGGGATAGGAACCTTTGGAATCTTGAAGGGTGGAAATATAATATTATGAGGTGATGTTAACCTAAATCTCAATCTAACAATGATCCAGGGAGAGGTGACAAGAAGGGACCCATTTGCATACTTCTTCATTCACTTTTTTGAAGAGAAAAATATCAATGATGTAGAACCACTTAAGATTATTCCAACCTAGACAAATAAAATAAGGGGTATGAAAGGTATATCTAAGAGGTTGGATGGGGATTTTTTACAGAGCAGTTGATCAAACATAGGATTAGGATTAAATCATGGGTGAGTTATGGGGGATGTCTTCTAAACACCTACCCATCATGCTTCAATTTGGGCTTGAAGATTAGAAACCCCATCGTCCCTTAAATTCAATCACTTTTGGATAAATGAGGAAGATTTCATAGATTTAATTTTAAGGACATGGAAACCCTTTGATAGTAGTGTCAATGACTCAACCATGAAGCAGTTCATTAATAACCTAAAGAGAGTGAAAAGGATAGTGTGAGTGTGGGATAGGATTCAAGGTTTGAAAAATAAAATAAAATATTTAAAGGAAGTGGAAGATGGTAAAAACTTACTATTTGAAAATAATGACTTTGGGCTCTTCTTTAAAGAAGAATTCTAAACATTGGAAGATCTTAAAGGTAAAAAGGGTCTATTTTCAATAAAGAGTAAAAATGGAGACTTAAAAGCATAGCCATATGGATACCTGAAGGAGACAATAATATCAAGTATTTACATAAGTATGCAAATCATAGAATTCTTGAGGTTTAGCTACAGCAATCATGAGTTGGGTGTGATATATCTCCCCCCAAGTTTGGGTAGTCATGGTTTTGAATCTCTTGATCCCATCAAGATTAGGCTCCATAATTAGGGTCGATAATTTACCATGTTTACCATCCATGAATCACGTGCAAATACTTGAAGGGTTTTCTATGAGATTATTCCTTGGAAAAAAGGAATGTAAACACAAATTAGAAAACATGTAATACAAATGAATCTAGCATCAATTCCTTTAAGGAGATGATATAAGATGGAAACAAACATTTTAAAATATTTTCAAAGACCATGGGAATGTTAACATTAGGGAAATAATGAAATTTTAGGCCTCTTTCTCAAACTCATTGATGATCAAATGAAATGGGAATTGGAAGCTAACCTCAACAAGGAATAACTAGAAGTGGTTTTAAAATTCATTCAAAAATGTAAAATCCCATGGTTTGATGACTAGATGGTTGAATTCTATATTGGATTTGATGAAATGTTGGAAGAGGGTCTTTAAATAATGCTAGAGGATTCAATTATATTCAAGAAAGTTCTAGGAGCTTTGAATCGCACCTTCATTGGCCTTCTTACCAATGGAAAAAAGGTGTCATACATTGAAGAATTCATACCTATAATGTTATGTAATCATGTTTATAAGTTTATTTCAAAACTTATTGCCGACATGCTTAAGGGTATTTTTTAGATGTAATTTTAGAGGAATAATTAGGATTTATTTTCAATAGAAAAATCCATAATGCCATGGGAATAGCATAGGAATTGACGCATGCAATAAAAATGAAGAAAATTCCAACAATTGTGAAGAAAATAGATCTCGCAAAAGCATGCGATAAAGTGAATTGATTCGTTGTTGCTTCAACAAGGTATGAATCTATAAATTGTTAGTTGGATAATGGGATGCATATCATTAACATGATTTGATGTGATGATAAAAGGATTTCCATAGAATTTTTTTAATGCCTTCAAATTCCCTTATCGGGTGGTTGCGAGCGACGAAGGAGGAAGGCTGGGTGGGGTCTTTTCAGGAGGTGGACGGTTTGATAAAAGATGGTGGAGGGAAAAGGGGAGGAGGTTTAGCTTCCTAGATCCCGGATGCAGATGGTATGAAGAGTGGGGATATCCTGATAGACCTGGCCCAAGGCCAGAATCAAGGTAAGGGACCAATGGTTAGGAAGCCAGGGCAGTGCATGCCAAAAGCATCCCTAATTCCATCCATGTTAGTTCGATCCATGAAGATAAGAGAATAGATCTAGTATATTTAATATCATGCTTTGATCAGGAAGTTTGTAGGAATGCAACTCTCAGAAAAATCCCTAGTTTGGTGGATCAATACGACCTAGAACCCTAAGGGTCATTTTGATCTCCATCTAGGTTTTAGAGGGTTCTTTACTATCTCTTTCATCAGTATAGAAAATAGGGATCAAATTTTGGATGGGGTCCCATGTTTTTATTATTTGGCAAGCCATTTATTACGACACTGAAAAGATCAATTTTGTCCAGAGAAGGTGGATATGAGAGTTGCACCAGTATGGATTAGGTTGTATTCCCTTCCGACTGAATATTGGGACTCATAAATTCTGGAGGATCTGGGGAACTTTCTCGATAAATTTGTCAAGGTCTATGAATAGACAAATATCCAACTCTATATTGCTTATGCTTGGATATGCATTTATATGTATTTATCCAAAGAATTACCCAAATAGATTAGAATGACATGGGAAGATGAAGAATGGATGCAAACCCTAGATTATGAACAGATCCCATTTTGATGTCGCAGATGTCATGAATATGGCCATCTATTTCAATACAGCCCAATGAATTCCCCAAAGATAAATACGGAGAAGTGATATGATCAACCGGATAAAGGTTTCACAAGAGTCCCATCACAAAAAAGAGGAAGCCGAAAACAAGAAAACCAGGAAGTGTATAAGAAAATGGCAATCTCAAAAAAATTTGAGGCTCTGGAAGATCATGAAGAGGAAAATCAGGACAAACTTATGAAGGACAATCTAGGTTCACTTCTCTCAGAAGGGAATATTGAATCTGACCCCATGGTGGAAGTCAAAATTGGGGACAACAAAGGGCAAGAAGGACAGGGACATGAGTTAGGGGAAGAGGTGGAGATATGGACGTAGGGGATCTAGATCTGGAAGGTAGTGAAAAATATTGTGCAGACAAAGTGAAAGGGTATGTCCCGCAAGAACAAGTAATCCTCCTAAAAGAATCTACCCTAAAGGCTAGATCATCCACTCAGCTTGGGATTAGCTCAGGTTCTCATAAGGAGACATAGAAAAAATACGAGGAACAATCAAACAAGACTGGAAGAAAAACAAACAAATAGAGGGTGGTAGAAGTAGGAAAGAGGATGGTAGAGTCAGGTCAATATCTGACCATCAAATATGCGTTGGGTCTGTAAGTTTTCCCAATGAATATATTGTCCTAGAATATCAGTGGCTTAAACAACTCGAGGAAAATCAAAATTCTAAATAAAAAGATCAAGCGAACAAATTCGGCCATTGTTTTTCTGCAAGAGACAAAGTACCAGGCGAACCAAATCCAGGACCTTCGTAGGAAAATATGGATGAAATGTGAAGGTATTGGGATAGATGCAAGAGGTTTTTTAGGAGGCCTAGGGATTCTTTGGGATCCTACCCGGGTGAGTTTAGAAGGATTTCAAGGGACTCGTTATTCTCTAACAGTCGAGTTCAAGGTTATTGGTTTTTCAATATCAGGGGAGGTGACGAATGTCTATGGTCCCAAGGGGGCTGGGGAAAAGAGGGACTTCCTCCTTTCTCTAAGACATCTGGGGGAATGTATGTCTAACTCCCATTGGGTGGTGGGAGGATATTTTAACCTTATTACCTCTTTGGAGGAAAATAAGGGGGGAATGAGCAGGCTAGAAGAGGAATGTGAAACCTTCCATGAAACTATTGAGGATTTGGGCCTCATGGACATAATTCTGGGGGAAGGTTGGTTCATGTGGAACAACAAGAGAACAGGGGATATATGCATAGCATCCACACTGGATTGTTTATTGGTCATTGAATATATCATTAAACTGGGGAGTGAGATCCATAGTGCAATGCTTCCAAGTATAGGCTCATACCATTGGCCAATTGAACTCATGTGCAGTGGCCTGGGATCCCAATATAAAAAACCTTTCAAGTTTGAACAATTCTGGATGGAGCATCCAGACTTTGAAGAAAGGATTAAAACCTGGTGAGAAGAGTTGAGGGAAGGGGATGATCCAAGTATGTACAAATTCCAACAGAGTCTGAAGGGCCTGAAGGTCGAGATCAAAAAATGGAATAAGGAAGAATTCAACAATATCTTCTCAGACAAAAAAAAAATTGGAAAACCACCTTCAGGAAATCCAATCGATAGGGACAAACGATGGATTTTACTTGGAATTAAAAATGGAGGAAATGAGTCTTTTCTCAAATCTAGAAGAAAGGGAAAAATGGGAAGAAATTATTTGGCATCAGAAATCCTGGAACTGATGGCTAAAGGAAGGGTAGAAAAACACAAAGTTTTTTCACCACTTGGTCATTCATAATAGAATTTAAAACAAGATCTTCACGCTCAAGAATTCCAAGGGAAAAAAGGGTGGAGACCAGGGAGGAAATTGAAGCTACCTTAAATCTCCACTTCTTGGATATTCTAAGGGATCCCAAGCAAGATAGATGGGTGGAAATAGAGATAATAACACGACTCATCCCTTCCCTGGTTTCTAATGAACAAAATGATATTTTGAAGAAACCCATAATTCTCAATGAAGTGGAGGAAGCAATTTTCCAAATGAAAGAAGGAACTGCCCCAGGGTCGGATGGTTTTACGGTGAACTTCTTCCATCGCTTTTGGGATATGGTTAATATGGATGTGTGGAGGATTGTGGAGGATTCGAGGGTTTCCAAGTGAATCCTGCCAGTTCTTAATGCAACTTTTCTAACTCTGGTCCCAAAAAATGAAGGAGCGTACTCCCCATACAAATTTAGACCCATAAGCATGTGTAATATCATCTATAAAATTGTTACAAAGGTCATAGAAAATTGCCTGAAACCCATCCTGTCGGGTATTATTTCCCCTGAGCAGTCGGGGCTTGTGGAATGAAGGCAGATTACTAATGGAATTATTCTGGTCCATGAAATGTTGCATTACATCGAAGTTAGAAAACTCCCATGTATGATGGTAAAGTTGGATATTACTAAACCTTATGACAAACTAAATTGGAAATTTATTAGGAAAATGCTAGCAACCTTTAGTTTTAGTCTGGAATGGATCAATTGGATTATGAATTCGGTGTCTTTATCTTTTTTCTAAATTCTCTTGAATGGTGCGCCTTCTGGAATCATTAAACCCTCAAGGGGTCTAAGACAGGGTGATCCCGTATCCCCGTTTTTGTTCATTCCTATGGCTAAAGGTATGGGCTTGCCTTAAGAGATAGTAATGAAATCAGAGGGTTGAGTTTGAACTCAAGAGCTAGGAAGCAAACACATCAGCATTTTGTTGATGACACCATGTTGATGGGCCATCCCTTTATCCAAGAGGCTAGACAATCCAAACATTGCTTGGAATATTTTGGCAAAGCGTCGGGCTTAGAGGTCAGTGAATAAAAATCCCAAGTCTTCTTCTTCAGCATGCCCAAGATTGCAAGATAAAACATATTTTGGATCCTAGGTTTCAACGAGAGATCCCTTCCGTCCAAATATCTAGGAACCCCCATAGTTAATTCAACGACCAAAAAGGGATCCTAGACAGATCTTCTGGACAGTATGAAAAAACGTTCAACGGTTTGGACCTTGAGACCTCTAAATATGGCTAGTCGACTGGTGCTATTAAAATCTGTCCTATAAGCCATGCCAACGTATATTTTCTCTACTATGATGGCCCTTAAAGCCATCTTGAAAGATCTTCAGAATTTGCAATGGAATTTATGTGGAGCAGTCCCCAAGAACCACGTAAGTGGGTTTTGGTTAAATGGGAAACTGTCTATTCTCTAAATATCAAGGGAGGCCTAGGTCTCAGAGATCCCGAAAAGGCTAATGTGGTGAGTGGGGAAAAACTTTGGTGGAGATGGGTTTCCCATTCCTAGGAACCCTGGGCTAAATTATGGCTCTCTAAATATGTTGAAGGCTGGGATAAACAAGACCTCATCAGATTTTCTGAAGACATACCAAGATCCCATATTTGGCGAACAGCTTAGCTGGGGAGGAGTTTGGTTTAGAATCATAGTTTCTTAGAGGTGAGGAATGGACAAACAACCAAGATCTGGGAGGATTCATGGAAACATCTTCCTCCTCTGGTTCGGGTATTTCAAGGGTTAAGGATATATGGGGAGACCAATATTTTAACAATTCTCATAGAATATGGGCACCAAGGCGCTGGTGGGAACGCCTCGGCCTAGTGGAGGAAGTGGATCATCTGGAAGAACCCCTTGATAACAGATAGACAAGATGGAATGAGGGAAATGATAAAATTCAATGGGGATATTATTAGAGGGGTTCCTTCACCCTGAAGGAATCCTATGATATCATGACAGAGAATGGTTCCAACCCAGAAGACCAAAAATGGGGAAAAATGTGGGACAAAAAGCTATGGCCCAAGATAACAATTTTTTGTTGGCTAGTTATGAAGAAAAGAATATTAACAGGAGAAAATTTTAAAAAAACGGGGATGGTTGGTCCATACCGATGTTGCCTTTGCATGAATGTGGATGAGACCTCTGAGCATCTCCTAGATTCCTGTACTTTATCTTCCACCAATTGGGACTTTGGGGCAAATATTTTTCGTTGCTCTGACTGAGTGAGGAAAAATCCAGCTGGCACCTTGGAGGAATGGTCCAACAAACCCTTCAAGAATTGTATACTCAACCGTTTGTGGGAACTTGTCCCCCACTTCTTCCTCTGGGAAATATGCAAGGAATGAAACTCTAGAACCTTCCAAGGAAATGCTAACTCTGAAAGTCAAATTTGGGAATGCATCATGAGGAAAATAAAAGAGATTATTCAATCGAAAGTCTCGAAGAGTGCAGACTAGGAAATGATGGGGAGAGAGGCTACCATAATGCAAGCCTGAGCTTTATCTAGACTGAAGACTTCAGAAGTTAGTACTATGCACCAAACAAATTTGTCATGAAGCCCATACAAATAGTATCCTCCTCCAGAAGGATGATTCAAACTCAATTTTGATGGGGTATCAAAAGGGAACCTGGGTCCGACTAGCTATGGTTGCATTATTCAAGATTCCATAAGCTCAACGATGGGTTTTGGGTATGGTTTTCTTCGGTGGGAGATAAATAACACAGCGAAAGTTGAAGGTTTGTTGCAGGGCTTGGAGATGGTTATGGAAAATAGTTGAACACCGGTTATTGTCGAAGGGGATTCCCAATTGGTTACTAAATTGGCCTCGAAACTACATAATGGGACCGAAAGCGTAAAGGTGGTGCAATCATGGCACCTAGAGGGAAGATTAGAAATTCTGAGAGGCGTACTGGTAGATGGGTTTGTTGCTCACTTCCTCCATGTCAGATTCCAAGGTAAAAAGGTTGCGTACATGATGGAAACTCTAAGCTCAGAAACTTGCCAGGTGGTAAAGGTGAAGGACGAGAACATGATCTCAGAAAAGACTGGAAGGGACAGGTGTATGGTTCTAATGGCCCAAGACAGGGAAGGTAATTATCATGAAAGCAGTACAAGACACCGGGCAAATTTATGGTCCCTTCGAGCACGTGGCTAAGTGAATGGAAGATCTACGAAGCCATGTGACAACCACACGTATCTTCACTCACCTTTACTTTGTCATTAAGAAACCTCCCAGTCAATGGCTCATAGTACGAACAAACATGAAATTTGGTATTGGGAATTTTAATTGCCTAAATGTAAATATCCATTTCAGGACTACGAACTAGATTTGGAGCATTATGATCAAGACTGTGGTAATGATATCCCTGCAAAGGAAATTTCTATTTAAGAGGGGGCAGTGTGATGGGACTAAATGCATGTGTATTATGCATTTGGTTCCTCTTTCTATTCACGTAAAAGCTACGGTTTTTCTGAGTTGGCCTTGTGATTTACCTATGGAAGGAAGCAAGGGCTGAGGAAAATGACTCCTAAACCAGGAGGAGGTTCCAAAGAGAGCCACTAGGGCCCAGAAAAAGACGTTGTGGGAGTCATGGATGTTTGATATAGAACTCCCTCGGGATATTCAATAGTGCATCACTAATATGGAGAAGCATTTAAGGGAGGAACTCGACCAAAAGAGGTTGCATGATGAATGTCCCAAGTCTGAGGAATGGATCCTTGATTCAGGTAACACGGTGGGGAGGGTGAGTTTCTACAAGAAAATAGTTGCGATGTTTTGTGTAATGAAGAACCTTGTGGGAATATTATCTTGGGATAAGCAGGGTGAATATTTGAAGGCCAATCTCCATGCTCAATGGCTGAATTCCATCTCTGCGGATATTCAACGCTTGAATTCCAAAGTGGATTTCCTCATCTCTCGACTGGGTTTTCAGTGGTCGGGTTCGTCTTCTCCAATGGTGGATTAGAAGTCTGGCATGGTCAGCGTAATCCAGGGTGGTGGACTGTATCTATATTACATCTTTCTTTGAGGTCCTATGATGGTGAAACAATTTGATGTCCCTTTGCGGGATTTATGGTTATTATATATCCCTGATGGTTTCAAATGTAGTAGTTGTTCTTGTTTAGTTTAAGGTAATCTTGGGTATGACTGTCATAAAAGGTCTTAAGTCATTTACAATAAAAGGTTTTGTTATGTCTAGTACCTTACTCTCTGTGGAATTTTTGTCTAATGGAGAAAGTCTTATCAGAATCCCAAAGGAAGTTGGTTGGCTGGGTTCAAAGTGATGAAATATGGCAATGTAACTCTATGCCGGATGTAATTTTATTTTTTTATTAATATAAAGTATTTCTATCTTACTTACAAAGAAAAATTTGTCCCTTATCAACTTTCCTATTTATTTTAGTTATTGAAGGGTTGAGTATCATAAGAAAGTATATAAAGAGGAGAAGGGAAATGGAAGGAATAAAAAATTATGAGGCAATGGTTATCTCGCATTTGAATTTTGTATAAGATATCATGATGTTTGGTTAAGGATCCTTTATCGAATTGAGAACCATAAAGGAGATAATATACATTTATTGTTTAGCAATAGATATGGGCTTCAATATAGTGAAGCCTTAAATGACATTCACTGAGCTAGAGGAAGAAGTAAAAAAACAAGTTCTAAACTTGCTCCCTGTGGGTCGAGTCACATATTTAATGAGGAATATTGAAGTATTTAGGTCATGATCTAAAACCAAATCTCTATAAGTTTTTTTATTAGTTCTAGCTCTTTAATAAAATTGAATCTAAAATTTCTATACGGTGCAACAAATGGCTATCTTGTGGTGGAAAATTAGTTTTGGTCAAGTCTATGTTAGAAAGTATCATGGTGTATTGGATATCTATCACACACATACTTGAAGGTGTCCTTGACAAGATTAAGAAAAAATATTGAAGTTTTTTATGGCCTGGAGGAAGAGAAAAGGAAGTAATCACATTGGCCAAATAGTCAAGAATGGAAATTCCAAAGGAAGATAGTGGTCAAGGGTTAAAGAATATACATGTTTTAGTCAAACACTTTCATCAAAGAGTCTATGGAGGTTAACCTACAATGAAGGACTTTGGGGTACAATGATGAAAGTAAAATACTTAAAAGGGAAGACCGTGGAAGAATTGTTCAAATTAGAAATGAAAGTGTCTTAAGGGTCATCAATTGTTTAGAAATAATTGATCAAGGCTTTTCCCCTAATTGGAAAATGGACAACCTAGAAGGTAGGAAGAGAAACAAAGTGGAATTGGGGTAATATTCTTAGATTGGAATGTAAAAGAAAATTTAGGTTTCCTAAAACTCTTCTTAATGATCTACATTGCATGTGTTTTACACAATATAGAATACAACAAGTCATATTGGTATAATTTATTGGTCCCAAGGGTAGAAATCGACAGATGAAAAAGAAAATAAATGGAATTAATACATAAAAATGGTAAATCGCAATTCCATAAAGATATAAAATTAGGAAGACTTAATCAAATGGTGACAAAATTAGAGCATGGGAAAAATACAACTACATTGGATACTCAACAAAAATAGAATAATTACAAGAAGAAGAGAGAATATAGTGGTGGAAGTTAGAGGGCCCTTTAAAAACTAAAATTTTCTTATGGTTGGAACTGGCTAATAGAATATTAACTTGGGATAATGGTCCAAAGTGGCATTGGACGAGGATATATATAGTGTATAAATGTAATGAAGTTGTGGAGCATTTGTTTGTAACTCGTTTATGATTTTCCATATTAGTAGGGAATGAAGTATTACAAATCTCAAATTCAAGAAATAAAGGGATCAAACGTGTCTAGTATATTGTTTTTAACCATGGAGAACATATAAGTGAGAAAAATACTTAAAGGCCTTTCCCTAATGCTTTACATTATGGGAATTTGGATTCATGAAATAAAATGATTTTCCAAGGGGTTGACATTATTCATGCACAAGTAACACATAAAATCATAATTTCTTTGGAAGAAAGTTGGAAGTTTATATTAGAAAAAGACACAAAGAATTTTGAAAGAGTCAAACATTGATTATGAGAAGTATATATATTCTTCAACATGGCCTATCAAGGATATTTAAAAATATGTTGTTGGACAACATACAAACAATAGAGTTGGGGTTTATGCATTATGGCTTCTTCTAAAAACAATAGTAGAAAAAAAGTATAAAACAATTTTACATATATGGAGATTCCAAATATTTCCATGGATTGTGAAAGTAATAAATGTTGAATTGGAATTTGTTAAGTTATCCCCAATCATGAACCAAGTCCTAAAGGTAAAAGGTAGTTCTGATGAGCTCTCTTTTACTCACATTTATATATAGTTCAATACAAAGGCATATCAACTTTATAAAAAAATCTCTTTAATGCAAGAAGGGATCCTATCTAAGCAAGAGTTTTGAAAATGTGCTCAAAATTCATATTCAAAGAGACAACTTTTTTGAATAGAAACGATTATATTTAAATTGATAGGGGAAGAAAAATATTCAGCAAATTCATACAAAATTTTCATCATCGGAGTTTCTAAGGAATACAATAAAGAGATTCTTAATTACATTTATCCAAAATAAAACTTTATACCAAAACACAACAGTTCGCAAATCACTATAGATTTTTACAAAACATCCTCAAAGAAAACTGCAAAAAAAAACCATAACTAAGGATTCAATCTAAGAACTAGTGTCACTTTTTAAAATTTGATCATATTGAATTGAATCTTCAATGTCCTATGAGTTTCCATCCTCATCCCCAAGATAAATACCCTCTAAATTATGAGAAGCTTCTAGATAATCATTCATTTATACCTCATGAGTGCCTTACATTTCTTTAGGGGTAGCATCAAATATGAATAGACTATATATAGCAGAGTCTTCTTCCTTAGAGATGGAATTTATCTCAACACAAGGTTGCATTGCATAATCGTCAATATTATTTTCTTCATGTCATGGTAGAGACATCAATGTTTTTATCTTGTGTATTTTCACCAAGCCTAGAATCCTTTCCAATCAAAAGACCATCATGCTTCAAAACTGTTTTTGAATTTTATTTTAACTAGTTGCCATGCTCATGAACAACCCCTTCAAACCTTCTAAACAAACATCTATCCCAGAGGTATAATTTGTGATATGGAGAGCAGCTTGTCCAAAATAATCAAGCCAAGATTCCACCACTAAGATATGTGAGGAAATCTACTGGAATGTCGAGATTAATCCCTCCATATAAGACCTCATCCCTCTAAGATGAGATTGGAGATCAAGAATGATGGCCTGCAAGGTTCCAATTCTACCTGAAAATTATTCCAATGTCTTTTTAAAATCTATTTGATTAACAATATCCTTAGGAATCCACACTAAAATATACAAAGAGTTTGGTAACCAAGATAAATTGAGAGACTCTGAGTTGTCTTACCCATCAAATTCTTAAAAACTATTCCCCTAAAGATTAGAATATTGAATTACTCTCTAGTGTACTCGAACCAGTATCCTTAGAAGCACCAGACACACCTATATAAATAATGCAAGAAACATAATTTTCACAGGTATATCCATTAACATAATCATAGTACGAAGAATTGAGAACGAGACTCAGATTGTTCATGTCCACCTGATAGTCAATAAGGTTTTCTCTGAAAAACATTTAACCTTTGGAATTCGTACAAGAGGTAACCCTTATCCTAAATTATTACAAATTGTGGAAGAACCATAAAGAATCCTTAGGAAAGGCAAAGGGAAAGATCAATAAGGTACATCTCTATTAGAAATATATTTTTCTATATCTCAAGAAGGGCTTTTAAGTCTTCAAAATCTTGATTTTGATATAAATTTTGAACAATCTCTTTTAAAAACAAAGTCTGAAATAGATTTAAAGAAAGTTGTCGTTGATCAAAATATATTTCAGTCTTACCTTTTAGACTCTCTTTGGGAATATTTACAAAGAACTGTAAAAACAGAAGAAAGAAAACAAATAATCCAAAATCCTCAGCCACAAGTTCATAACATTGTCCAAAACCCTCCTAGAATTATGGCTGCTAGGTTTTCTCCACTTACTCTACCAATTTTTTTACATGACCTCCCACAAAACTATGCTCAAAGAATTACATTGTATGATAAAGAGGGAAATTTTACAACTCAACATCATGTTGATAGGCTTAATGTTTTCATTGACCTTGAAGAAGTAGACTATGATGATGCTAAAATGAGATTGTTTTCCCAAAGTTTGTCTAGGGAGGCTAAGAAATGGTTTAAAGATCTCCCTGTAAGATCCATTCCTACCTTGGAATAATTTCAAACTCTTTTTATTGATAGATGGGAAGATAAAAAGAATCCTTTGTAAATCCTGACATAATATAATAATTTAAAAAATGGAAACTTTGAGTCTGTACAAGAGTTTTCTAGCAGGTTTATGAGGGTTTATAAATCAATTCCTGGTTATATTAAACCCCTTGTAGGAGTTGCTAAGTTGCATTATGTTGATGCATTTGAAAGTGATTTTGTTTCGTTGTTAAGAGAAAGGAAATTAGCCACATGTTATCAACCAATATGGCACTTCTCCGTCTGAGTGCTGACATTCATCATGTCGGTACACAAAAGGACAATTTGGATTGAAGTGGCCAAAAAACTATAGATGTGCATGACCTTTGATGCATCATCTTCAGACCAGCCTTATATATTTTTATTCTGAGTTTTGGTATGCATACGCGACTATGTGCATTGCAACTCGTGTGTTATACGCTACTATGTGCATTACAACCCACGTATACTTGCATACGCAAGTTCCCATTGAGCAACACACGTGTCATATGTGAGTTGCCTATATTAATACCTGCATATACCTTAATTTTACATTAAAAATATAAATCGATATTAGATGAGATTAGTTGGGTCCTAATCCATAACTATCCCAACTATCTCAATCATCCCAACCTTTGAAACCACTCAATTTCCCAAAGTATAAATAGAGGCTTTGGGGTGGGGCTAATCAATCAATTTTTGGAGAGTAAAGTTATGCTGGTGGCATATCTTCAGAGTCTTGGAGCAGCAGAACTCAAAGTCCTTGGTTGCAGATGAGTCCTTGTGTCAGAAGTTGGGTTGTATTCTTACCTATTCACCTTTTGTTAATACAGAGAATTTTTCTTCCAATCTTGTATTGTTTATCTCATGTATATTGGTTTAATGAATATGCTCAATGATGTCATTATTATGCTTTTCATCTAACCTTTTATTTATATATATATGAGATATTGCTTGAAGAATTGTCTCTTTGCAGGTGAAGAGAAGCATCCCTAAAAGATTTGGAGAATATTGGAGCGGGAGAAGATCAAGCTTGGATCAACCGTCGTTAATCGGGTAAGTCAAGACTTTCTTCCTATTCTCTTTCCATTCTCTATAAAAGTTGATCATATGCAAGTTAGTAGTAAGTTGGTAACCCCAGACCCTAGGTTACAAGGGTGAAATTTCCTGAACAACAGAACTGGCGACTCTGTTGGGGAGCTCGGCCTGCTGTGGGTTTATTCTGTAGGATCTTTACCAATCTTTACTCTGTTTCTGATTCTAAGTGTGGTCTTTTTACCTTGCTTTTAATTCATAGTGTGGTGTGCCTAGAAGCCTTTACTTTTTCTTCTTTTTAAAGAAATTTTTTTTGTTGTATACGTGGGTTGCTGTTATACACAGTCGCATATAACAACTTGTATACGTGATTTGCTCTATAAGATAGTTGTGTATGGTACATGGGTTGCCTTCATGCACAGTCGCGTATATCCTATAGCAGCATATTTTTTTAGTAGGGTTTGCTTGTTCCTGTTCTGTTTGATTTTTGCTTGCTTGGGAGTCTTCTGATTCTGGCATGACTTTGTGAGTCTAAAAGTCTTGCGTCACATCGTGTGCTTGTTTTCAAGCCTTTGAGATTTCTTGGTTTGAATTTTATTTCATCTCGTAATTTGAAGTTGGTCCTCCTGCTCGGTTGATGAGTTCAGTGCTTTGTGTCTAGGTCAGTGATCAGGGCTTTGAATACTTTCTATTTTGTACTGCATTTTGTAGTATCAGGGTAGCATTTGTTCTTTTGTGAGTCTAGTGGATTTTTGTAGTTCAATAGTCTCTCCAAGTTGGTTTTCTCTGAGTCTTCTTCTTGCTCGGTTGAAGCGTGTTATTTTAGGTCCTTTATACTTCATTTTACTTATTATATGCTCTGATTATTCAAACTTGCTCAAAAAAATTTCATTTAGTTGCATTGTAGTTTTTGAAGAATTTTGAAAAAGTGAAGAAAACATCTTATACTTTGGCATTCAGTTGCACTTAGTCGTTTTCCTTTCAATATTTTTTCAAATAAAATTTCAAAAATTATAAAAAAAATTCCTAGTTTTCTAGCACTTAGTTTCAATTTCATTAGCTTACATTTACAAAAAGAAAAGAAATTTGGTTTAAGTAGTTTCAATTTGCTTTGGAATTTTCTTTATACATCATTTTACTTTTTCTTATCGAGTCTATAACATCATAGTCTTTCACACCATTTACCTTCTAACTAAGAACAACCCTTAAAATGAACGATATAATTTAAAAATTATTAGTAAATTTTATTTTATAGGCTCATACACCATCTAGCTTAGGCTAGACTTGTGGAATAGGATTTTAACTCTCCACAAGTGTTTAAATTCATACGTAGTTGGCCAATCATTGAGCAAATCCTCTTCTATGTTGATTGTATCTGGGAAGCCCCTCTCAAATGGGAGTTAAGCACAAGGTCGCATGGAGGCTTGGACTAAGGAGATAACCCTTTGATTCCTTGTCAAAGCGTAGACCAAGGGTTTTATGCATCTGGGGATTCTGTCTTAGATAGGGTTTCGGGCTTTGCTACCCTTCCCATGCATACGAACCAGGATTGTGACTGTCCCCCCAGACTGTCAGTATAGTTGCGACAGCCTTTAGTCTCTTTTGACATCTAGGGTTTATACACAGGTACACCATAAGGCTATTTCTAATTGACCTTGGACGGGCTTGGAACATAACCCTTGTAGAAAGTATGGGAGGGCGGTGGGTGATTCCTCTACTTGTGCCTAAGAAAATCTTCAAGGATGCCAAGTAGCTGTCTCTCAGCTTTCTTCTAGAAAGCATATCTTATACCCTTTGTGTTTGTTGTGGCTTTAGGAAATTTTGTAGTGATTGCTCCATGGTTTGTTTGTGTTTAGCTGACCTTAGGGTGTGAAGAGTCAAATTTTCAATCATGGAGGACCAATCTCTCAGAAGGTCAAGAAGGTTGCAAAACCTTCCTCTGCTTTCTACAGTGGAGCCTCCACCGTCCCCTCAAAGGCGGAGATTAGACACGGACAATTCTTTCGAACCGGTAGGAATTAGTGAAGTTCCAGGTGAACCATAACTTAGGGAAAACCAGGTTGATACAACCAAAGTAGATATAGAAGACTTGCAAGCTAACAAGTTTGCAAGAAATTTTAATTCACCTCTTACTGACCTAAATGATCCTAGGATCATCCAGGTTTGTCCTTTCAATTCACCTGTGATTGGTTTTCATGTGAGCTTACTAATGTCTAGTGCAAGAGAAAGTCCTTCTAACCCCATTTCAGCTATTCCGATTGAAGGAGTGGCACCTCCCCCGGTTGGTACCCCTAGAACAAGTATACATGTTACTCCTTTGACTCCAACTAGTCGGGTGGTTCAACCATCGGCTTCCACAAATGTGGCAGGCACTTCTGGTGGGGTGGTCACTGGGATTTCTAGTGTACCTTCTGCTTCACCTTCTTTTACACACACTGCTCAGAGTGGTCCTGTTGGATCCTCTTCATTTGTCTAGGGTTTTATTTGGAATGGGGGGCACATTCCCCCATCCACTCCATATGTAGGCCCCACACTTGCATATGTAGGGTTGCATTTTGGAAACACTAACCCTTATGGTCAAGGTTTTCAAACGTCGGTTTCAGCTCCTTTCACGAGCTCTCCTTTCTTGCTTTTTAGCAAAGGGATACCTGCTCCTATTTTCCAAACTCCATTTTCAACTGGAGAATCCCGAACCACATACACTGCACCACATATGAACAATCGGCTGGCTTATGGGTGGAATCCTTTCCAAACTGGTATGACTACCTCGCAACCGGTAGCTGGGGGAAACCCCACCTTGACTATTGAAAATAAGGGGGCAAGTTCTTCTACTTCCCAAGCTCATACTTTTTAGGCTCTGGTCAGACCCAAACTTCCTTTCCTGGCAACTTTGAACTTGCCAGACTTATCCAAGTTAATGAATGACCCAGTGAAACATGATGCCACCTAACCACCTATCCCTACCAAATTACCCTCGGATATTCCAAAATTTGAAGGCAAAGTTGGTGAAGACCTAGGGGCTCATATCACCACCTTTTACTTGTGGTGCTCTTCCAACTCATTGAGTGATGACACCATTCGGTTGATATTGTTCCAAAGAACTCTGACTAGTGTTGCAACAAAGTGGTACATTGAACTTCCCTCTACTACGTTTGATATTTTTTGGGACTTAGCTAATGTGTTCCTTAACCATTTCCAGCTTCCCGTCCAGTATGATTCATGTACAAACTTACTATCCACCTTTCGACAGGACAAAGACACTAATATTTTGGATCATATCCAAGAGTGGTGAAGACAGAAAAGGCTCATTAAGGCCACTATCCCTCTCGAGTTTTTGTTAGAATGGTTCCTTAAGTCCTTATTGTCGTATATATCTAAGGATGTATCCACTTCGAGAGTAACTAATGAGGAAGAGGCTATCATCGGGGCCCAACAGTTAGATTTGATATATTCTCAGTCTGAGATTCTATATGATATCATCCCTAATACACCGAGGCCAACATATAGTGTTGAGAAACCTAAGCCTAGACCCCATGCTGATGGTGTGGTTGGTTCAGTTAAATCTCCCACTATGGAATCTTTGGCGAAACAACTCCATGAGTTTTCTGTTAAACATTCTACAGTGGAGGTGGCAAAGGCTACCCCCTCACCCCAAAACGCAAACGTTTTTGCTCAATCCTCCCAAAAGGGCAATTAGCAGCCCAGTGGGAAAAAGAAAAATGGGAAGAAAGGTGAGGGAAACCAAAACGAGCCCAAACCCACAAACAATGCTGATGGGGGGGGAAAAGAGAAGAAGAAGGTGAAATTTCCATGTAAGTTGTACCAAGAAGATCACCTGACCCATCAATGCCCTCTTATAGATCAAGCTCAGAAGTTGCTTAAAAATCAACAACCGGTTGTTCTAAAGGATCCTTTTCCCCAAGGATAGAATGCAGCTTCAGCTTCTAATGTTGCAGGGGGCACTGCTAATGCCCCTGACCCAAACTATATCAACGTGGTTCAATCCCAGACCTTACTCCAGACTAGAAACAAGAACTATGAGACAGAGGCTCCTGAGAAGGGTAAGTCTATAGGTGAAACTTCTAACCCTCTCACAATTGAAAAACCTGTTGAAACCATGCCTAAGATACCAAAAGGGGTCTTCAAGTAAGCTTTGCACAATACTAACACTAGGGTTGTAGCCAATTACTCTGTAGTTGAATATTTAGCCCAAACCCCTTGTGTGATGTCGACTTTGGAGGTGTTACGAAGTTGTCTCGCCCAGCGAGACGAGCCCTTAGCAGCCTTAGGTAGTATGGATTCATAGAGCCTCATGGCGAAGTTTAACTTGTCTGATGTCAAAATTCGCCTGCCATATCATGTGGCCTTATCGATAGATGTCATCCATGGCAAAAAAACCATTGAAAGGGTAGTTTTCGACGAGGGTGCTTCCACATGTGTCATGTCCTTGTCTTGTTGGAAGGCTCTTGGATCTCCAGAGCTAGTTCCATCGAACACCCTACATACTACTTTCGACGAAAGGTCACTCCGTCCACATGGTATCCTACTAGCTTTCGAGATAAAGTTAGCAGGGAAGGCAGTGTTTGTTGAAGTAGAGGTAATAGATGCATCGTTACATTATAAATTGCTCTTGGGGAGAAGTTGGACGTATGCCATGTCTGTTATTGCATCGGTCGTTCTTTGGGTGGTAGTGTTTCCACACGAAGGGAAGTTGGTTTCAGTATACCAACTTAGTTTCACTCGGAAGGGCCACATGGAAACTAATGAGTCCACCATGCCAGTGGTTGATCATGTCAAACCTGCTTCAGAGAGCTTAGGGGCTAGAATGTATTCATCATTAATGGCCACATTTGATATCCCAGCCCCGATTAACTATTTAGGTTCTACTAGTGTAGGGAATTCTATTGCAACGTTTGGTGATAGAACGGATCCTTGGGTCCTTCCTTCCCGTCATGAGCCTGAATTTCCCTTATCGGCAGTGGAAGTGGCTTATCAATCTATCGTTAACACCACTGTTGATCCTATTTTGGTTCCTCCTACAGTCTTAGAGGAGCAGGAAGAAACCTATCTGCTTGCTTGGGCAGAGAACTCTTTGCATGTTGATGATTGCTTAGATATTGTTTTGCCATCTAAAGAAGCCATTTTGGAAGCTATGTGCAGATATGATCAGATCTATGAAGATCTTCATCATAGATCCTACTTTCTTCCAGAGTTAAGTAGGATTGAAAATCAAGAGTTCCATATGAGACTGGAAGGTGATGTTGATATACCAATCAATCCCTTACCAAGGGAGGGAATCTTTGCTGAGGCGAATATGGCAAACATTTTCATTACTATTCCTATCAACATCTATGTGAACCCAAACGTTATGGAAAATGTATATATTGGTGCAAACTGCTCTCCGGAGGAGATTGCTATCTATACGGCCCTGTTTAAGGAATTTGGCGACGTGTTTGCCTGGTCATATGAGGAGATCCCAAGCATAGATCCATCAATAGTCGAACATGAAATTAGAACCTATTCTTATGCCAAACCAATTCAACAAAAACTTAGACCTATTAATCTGCATAAAGTGGCAGTCGTTAAGGCTGAAGTTGAAAAGCTGTTGAAAACTGGTTTTATTTACCCAATAGCTTTGACGGAATGGGTATCCAACCCTGTTATTATTTATAAAAAGCAAGGGACAATACGTGTCTGTACTGACTTTCATGATATAAACAAAGCTTGTCCAAAGGATAACTACCCCACACCATTCATAGATCAAATCATTGATGCTTGTGTGGGGAGTGAAGTCTTTTCGTTTATGGATGGTCTCTCCGGGTATAATCAAACTCAAATCAATCCGGAAGACCAACATAAAAAGTATTTCCTTTTTCCTTTGGGTACATTTGCGTACAAGAAAATGCCATTTGGATTGAAAAATGCAGGGGCTACCTTTCAGCGGGCAATGAATTTTTCTTTGCATGACATTAAGTCTATTGTCAAACCCTACCTTGATGATCTATCGACACATTCTCATAAGAGGATCGATCACCCAGATCACTTGCATTTAATCTTCAAACAATGCAGACATTATAAAATTTGCTTGAATCCCCACAAGTGTGTTTTCTGTGTCGATTCAGGTAGGCTACTTGGGTTCATTATTTCTAACAAAGGTATTCAGGTGGATCCTTTGAAAGTTGGGGACATTGTAATCTGCCTCCTCCTCATTCCATCAGGAAAATTCAGAGCCTGCAAGGGAATTCTAAATTTCTTCGACGTTTTATCATGAATTATGCTTATGGACTTGTTTTGAGTCAAGATTGGTTAGCAAGGCTAGATGGATATTTTGCATCAGATTGGTCACATCTGTGGTTGCCTCATAAGGGAAGTCCCAATTAGATAAAAATATTAAGAGAGCCTCAAATGAAGCACAATGTTACTCAGTCGGAGGGAAAAAATGAACCAGTGAATTCTGTGTTGGGAAATTACTTCATTGAACTAGAATCAAGAAATTACCAAGCGGAAGAATCCAGCGGTACACCAAACACCCAGCCCGATCTCCTTCGATTTTCACAGGCTGATGAGATTGATTGTAAAATAGTATACTTACTTTCAGATGTAGTTTTTTATTCAAGTACAGTAGAAGTAGATAGTTTTTGGACCCTTTTTTTGATGGATCTAAAACATTGGAAGGATCAGGAGTTGGTTGTGTCCTGATTAATCCAAAGAAAAATAAACCATTTCTTTCTTGTAGATTAGAGTTCGAATGTACCAATAATACAGCTAAGTATGAAGCACTAGTTCAGGGACTAAGAAAAGCAATTGAAATAAAAGTAAAAAAATCTGAAAGTGTATGGGGATTCTGAAATAGTTGTAAAGAAAATTTGAAATTAGATACATTGCATTTCACCTCATTTAAAAGCTTACCAGAATAAAGTGTGGGATTTGCTGACAATTTTTTATGCATTTAATATTGTATCCATTCCTAGACTAAAGAATGCAACAGCTGACTTATTAGCTACCTCAGCTGCAAGGCTTGTACCTTCAAATAACAGATGTTCTATTGAATTACTTTTCAGGCCTTAAGTTCCAGACATGATCACCAATCTACGAGTTTTTGATGATGATCAACAAATTTTGGAATGTTTGATGAATGATGAGACTTTCAAAGGAGCAATAATCGATGATGAAGAACACCAAGCTGAATTAAAATTCGACAACTTTATTCCTAAAGGATTCAGGACCTTATAGCAAATGTTTGATCTAGACAACAAATGTCTAGACTCATAGCTCGTCCTTACAATTCGAGCTGATAAATTTGGGAACTAAAGTTGAACCCAGATATGTAAATTTGGGAAAGTGTTGTTCTCCAGGTGAAAAAAATAAGTTCATTGGTTTGTTCAAACAGTACAAAGATGTGTTTGCCTGGACATATGAAGAGCTTAAAACATATGACACAAAGATTATACAACATGTCATCCCTATTAGAGCTGGAGTCAAGCCTTATCAACAGCCTTTGAGGAAGATGCATCCATAACTGGAACCTTTAATTCAAAGTGAAGTGAAAAAATTGTTGTATGCTAAAATTATATTCAAAGTCAGACATTCGGAATGGGTTTCGAATTTGGTGCCAGTAAGGAAAAAAATCGGAGAAATCAGGCTCTGTGTAGATTTCAGAAACCTTAATCGTGCTTTGGATAAAGATAACTATCCAGTTCCACCCATGGAATAAATATTGCAGATGGTTTCAGGTTCTGAATTATTTTCATTATTAGATGGATTCTTTGGCTATAATCAAGTATTAGTAGCTGAAGAGGACATACTTAAAACTACATTCAGAACAAAGTGGGGAACTTTTGCTTACAGAAGAATGCCCTTTGGACTCATCAATGCTGGAGCTACTTTCTAGATGGCCATGGATATAGCTTTCCGCGGTCTGATTGGTCGTAGTGTTGTGGTATATCTCGATGATGTCACGATATTTTCAAATAAGAGAGAAGAACACGCATTCTATCTAAAACAAATTTTCAAGCGTTGTCGAAAATATGGTATCTCACTGAATCCTAAGAAATGTGTGTTTGAGGTTATAGGAGGAAAGCTACTGGGTCACATTGTTTCTAAAAAAGGGATCTCCATAGACCCAGAAAGGATTAAGGACATAGAACAGATCCCTTTACCCCATAACAAAAAAGGTATGCAATCATTCATGGGGACAATTAATTTTGTGCGAAGGTTTGTACCAGATTTTGCTCAAATTGGCAAACCTTTGCAGCAAATGGTGAAACAAAGTGTACAATTCAAATGGACTGATTTGGAGAAGAATGCATTTAGTAAGATAAAGACATCTATTGCCCATGCACCATCTCTCAAAAGTCCAAATTTTGAAAAGGATTTTATTTTTTACACTTTCGCATCCGATGATTCATTGGCAACGGTGCTTACACAGAAGGAAGATGGGGGAGATGAGTACCCCATATCATTTATGAGAAATGGTCTGCAAGGAGCCGAATTGAATTACCCAGCTGTCAATAAACAAGCTTATGTAGTTTTCAAAGCGGTAAAACAATTCAGGCCATACATACTTATGAACCGGACTAAGGTAATAGTTCCACACCCAGCTGTAAGGTCTCTTTTTGTACAAAAGGAATTAGGAGAACGAAGAGGCAACTGGGTAACAGCTTTACAAGAATATGACCTTGAATTAAAACTAGCATCCATGGTTAAAGGGCAAGGACTGTGCAAACTAATGGCTGAAGGTAAAGACAACGAAGAAAGCAGCTGGGACAATGAAGCTGAGTTACATATGGTGGATGTATGTCCTCTATTCACAGCTCCAGATTCCTGGTACCAAGACCTTGTTCATTACCTTCAGGAAGGATATTTTCCAGAACATTGGAATTCCAAACAACGAAGAGCATTACGCCTTAAATCAGCTTCATATCAGATCATTGATGAAGTATTATTCAGAAAGAATTATGATGGAGTTCTTCTCAAGTGCTTAGAGCAAGAAGATGCAAAGAAGGTCATAACAGAATTACATGATGGGCCTGCTGGAGGCCATTTTTCCAGAGATAAAACAACCCACAAGATTCTCAGAGCCGGATACTATTGGCCCACACTGTTCAAGGATGCGCATGCCCATGTCAGAAAGTGTGATGTCTGCCAGAGGTGTGTGGGAAGACAAGCCAAAGCAGCAGGACCATTTAATCCTGTGATGATAACAGAACCATTCGAGCAATGGGGGATTGATATCATTGGAGAGATAAAACCAAATTATTCCTTGCAACATAAATACATTTTGATGAAAACTGACTACTTCACCAGATGGGTCGAGGCCATTCCGTTACACAAAGTGAATGAAGATGCAGTCATGGATTTCTTACAAGATCACATCATGACCAGGTTTGGGGTTCCAATTTCCCTGGTTTTTTATAATGCTACTTATTTTTCTTCTATTAGATTAACTGCATTTGCTAATGAAAGAGGAATTAAGTTGCATTATTCTGCAAATTATTACCCACAAGGAAATGGTTTGGCAGAATCTACAAATAAGATTTTGATTAGAATTCTAAAGAAAATCATGATAGAAAATCAGAGAAGTTGGCACTTAGCATTATCTAATGCTCTTTGGCCTAATAGATTCACACCCAAGAATTCCTTAACTGTGTCCCCATGCACCCTTGTTTACAAAAAAGAAGCTATTCTTCCTCCCAACATTATGTTACCATATTCCATAATAGCTCAGGAGTCTAGAGGTACCGATAATGAAATCCTACAGATTAGAATCTATAATCTCAGTGAAGGCGGAAGAGTCTAGGTCCAAAGCCAAAGAACGATTTAAGCATCAACAGGAAGTAGTGAAACGATGGTTTTATAAGCATAAAGCTAGAAACAAAGAATTTGAAGTGGGAGATCTGGTTCTTAGGTGGGATCATCCACATGATGAAAAGGGGAAGCACACTAAGTTTCAACAGTTATGGGTAGGCCCATTTTAGATTGCAGCCAAGCTTGGCCCCTCAACTTACAAGTTGCAAGATTTACAGGGGTGGGAGGAGAACTTGCCAGTTAATGGTTTAGTTCTCAAACCTTATTTTTCTTGATTGATTTTTATTTCTTGGTTTTCTTGTACATAAATAAACTGATTTGGTTGTTTATTTTTTATTTATTTTGTTTTGTTTGTTTTTAGTTAGATTTTGATTGATTTTAATAAAAAAAGGCACAACTTTTGGTTGCATGGAGTTCATCAGAATTCTGGATTAACTAAAATCCTTGATTATAAGACTATGGTACTATCGATTTATCTGAAAGAATTTCTGCTAGTTTAGCAGTTTTCCTAAATGGCTATGAACACATTGAAGTCCTACTTAATCCTTGTAAAATAACTCAAGGTAAAAAATGTCTAGAATACTATTTCGAGGCTCCATCCATCTCACATTTAAAAAATGTCTTAGGGGGTGACAGCAAAAGACCCATGGAGAGGAAGCAAGGTAAACAGTATATTATATTTAAAATATCCCATGCCAAGAATTGAAAGCCAAAAGGAAAATAAGAGTCAAAAACTCCTAAGAAAGTAATATGTATCAAAACAAAGTACTGAACCATATGAGTACAAGATTTCCAAAGTTCTTCTCCGTCTGTGAGCTGAAAAAAATCAATAAATCTCTCACACAAAAGGACACTATGGATAGAGGAGCCTGAACAAAAATTCAGAAAGAAGGCATGCAGGAGGACTTGAAGAGGACAAAAAATTCCAAAAGCACAAAAGTGAAAAATGGCATGGGAATGAGGAACAAATGAATATTTATGTTTACCATATGTTACAATCCTGTGGTGTCCAAGTTGGGATCTACCCAAAGACAGAGGTAAAATGAAACTCATATTCCTGGCCTCAAAAGAGTTATCTAGACTTTTAAATCTTGGTTCCTATTATCCATAAATTGGACTATCATCAATGATTAAAGTACATACATCTGTCATTTGGGAAATCTAGACATCTAGAAGAATTCAGCATGTTGGTATTTATTGTCAAAACAGTCTGTTGCTCAAAGAAGAAGTTATCCAAAGATCTGTGTTCACCAGGTAGTCGCCAATTGTTGCAGCTGTAATTTTTTTTCCCAAATTTTTAAAATTTTGGACCCTCCTTTTGATTTTATCTTGCTTGGGATTGTTTGGATTCCTGAAATCTGTCTTTCCTCTTCTACAAATTTGGATTTTTTGAGGTTATATTGAGGTCAATTGTTTTCCTTCATTTCGGAAGTTGAATGATCTAAAACTGCCTTTTGTTTAGCTAATACTTTTGACTGTGGAACTTAAAGTTTTGATTTGTAGATGATTTCCTTTATCACTGTCGGAAGTCGGTTGAACAATGAATCAGGGCATTAGTTCTCTATGCAGCCAACATTTCGGGAGGTAAACAATGAACGTCCCGATGGACATTCTTGTTTTTCGCCGATGCACTTTTATCTCCTTTGTTTTATTTTTCAAAACTTTTATTTTTGGACTGTCAGCGATTTTGTTTTATCGCGGTCAGAGCATTAATCTTCTATGTCGCCGTCGTTTCGAAGGGCAGATAGCAAACGTCCTGATGGACAATGCTTATCCTTGTCAATTACATGGTTTTATTGCCAAAACCTTTTGTTTTTCAATGATTTTGTTTTCTTTTCGCTATCGAAACGGTGTTTGACTATTGATTGGAGGGCTAGTCCTTTGCATTTTCAACATGGCGGTAGCGTTGAGCTTTGATTCGTCGATACATAGTCCTCAGAGCCTCCTATCGCCGACGGTTTTGTGATCCACGGGGTCCGCAATCAGTTTGTTATCCGTCGTTGCGGCGGCCGATCACACTGTCTCGTCGATGATTAGTTTGTTCAAGTTCTGACGCATTATTGAATAGTGGTTCCGATTTTCGATACATGACTGCAGCAGCGTTTAGTGCTTTATATCGCCGACATTGCGGAAGCTTTTAGCTTTGAAACACCGACACTACGGAGATGCTTAGTTTTAAGGTCGTCGATCCGTAGTCCTCAGAGCCTCCTATCGCCGAAGTTTTTAGTTTTTCGCAGAACCCGTAGTTTTTTTGCTACCCGCTGTTGCGGCTGCTTAGTGAACTAACCATCTGATAATTAGTTGTTCCACTCGCCGATAGGGTTTTTTCGCCATTATATTTATCGAGGGTTATTATATATAGTGGTGGAACTTTGTTTATTATTATCCTAGTTGAAAAACACTTCCGCTCCGTCCTTATCGAATCGAACTGTACCACCGTGCCCAGCTATTTGTTTTACATTTGATTGGTTTGCTATCATGGAGGTTCTTTGATCATCCCGCCGACTGCACAGTTTTTTGCCAGGTAAGCCAACCACGGTTCATCATTTTCTTGATTTTGTTAGTAGTTTTGGAAACTAGGGTCTTCCCCTGGTTAGGTTTTCTCACAATTGTGTAGATTAGCCATTTAGAATGAACATTTATCCTCGTGGCATGAGGCATATCAGTTAGTTTGACAGTTTTAGCGGTGGGGGTTTCTTGAGCCTGTGTTTTGAGCCGTTATGGATGCTCTATCCCGGTCTGAAGGATTAGGTAGTTGGTGGAGATAAGTGTTACGCTATCTACACCGACTTTTTTGGGGTTGTTTATGGCCGTCTGGGGGGATCAATTTTTCATAGGCACTTACCCTAGTTTCATGGAACGGCGGGGGGTTTTCAATATTTTGGTTGAGCTGGGATTACCGCATTTTCAATTATAGTATAGGGTCTCACTATTTGAGGATTAACCCATTGATAGTGTGGTTCTTGTTATTGAAGAGTTAGAGTATTTTGATTGCAGTCTGGATTATATGATGAGCTTTTTATCAGGGTTGCAGTTTTTGTTGCAGACAGTAGACTAAGAAGATTTATTTTGCCTTGTCATTTTCTTTTATGCATTAATACTCGTTATAGTTTATTTTTAAGAATGCATATGGAAGAGGTAAATAGTTTGCTATAGTTTTTCTTCATTCTTAAAACGCTAACTAAAACTCCAATGGTCTAAGAACATGCTTGGTTTATGACAGGGTAACTATTGCAAAGGAGAGATGTCTAAAAGACAAAAGAAGAAGGCTCCTGTTGCTGAGGGAGAACCAAATGTTGAAATCATCACCAAGGTGGAATACATCTATGAAGATACCAAATCTACCACCGGGGTAGAGCCAAATTATAAATGGGGTGAAATATACAGGATGATTGTAAATCAAAATGTGCCTGATGCAGGATTTGAAGAGCTGACTATTTATGTAAATATCGAGAAATCGGATCTTATGAAGGTAGCCACGAGACCTGAGTTATTCCCATGCTCATAGGTGATCGGTTGGATTCTGCCTAGGGCAGATGTAACCACGATGATCCTGGAAAATACTTCCAAACAGGGCTATGCTACATACAATCCTGCTTATGTCTCAATGGCATATCACCTACCTCCTACTCAAATCTACCTAATTTAAAGTTGGTTGAAAGAGATAAATTTGGACCTGGTTCAAACAATCAAAAGAATGATGATACCAGGGAAGAACTTTCAAACCAGGCCATCAGGAGAATATGAAACAGCCACTCTCCGAACCCCTTATAGATTTATAGCACCGATGTTGAATAGATTTTTTGGGAGAGATCATGGAAAAAGCTTCAAATTGGGATGGATACCAATTATTTTCTATGTGGCCACTAAGGGGACCATATTCAACTGGGAAAACATAGTGTCCAATAGCCTCTCAGCATGCATATCTTCAGCTTTGGGAGGGGTGTCACAGAAGAAGTCAGAGTTCTACATGAGCTCTATCTTAGTGGACTGTATATTATGTACCCAGTCATTTCAAACCTTGAGGTGTAATTGGGATAGGGACGGGACCCCTGTATACACTGCATACAAATTATTTTGGGCACACAAATACTATAGCCACTACAAAGAGATATGTGAACACTTCATTATGCCTTTGTACACTCTAATTTTCCTGATAGAATGCAACTGCATATCCAAAGAGGCATTCAAATTCATTGAAGAATATGGAAGTTATTATCTGACTGACGAAGGGATGTATATCACAATGTATGGTGGCTCTAGGGCACCTTCTCTACTCCCTAAATATGCCACTGATGATGTGCTACATAAAGAAGCAGTCAGGAAGGTATACATTGATGGTGTTGGAAGCTTTTTGTTCGAACATAAGAAGGCAGCATATCCTGCCATACCTTTCTGGATGGGGAGTTATAGATTTTCAAAGGTGAAACAGACTGTGGAATTCGTGTAGGAGCTAGAGCACTTCCATTTTGGTGAGATGAACTTTCACAGGAATGACTCCCAAAATAAGGTTGTAGAGCATTGCAAGGAGGCAAATGTTCATTTCAAATACACAAATTTCTAGGACAAGGATGAAGAAATCTTCAGAAATGCAAAGAATATGACTGCATTAAAGAAGAGATTTAAACAGAAAATCATTGTTGTGGGCGGAAAGGGCAAAACCACACAGAAGAAAGCTGAAGAAGAAGAAGCCAAAAAGAGGGAAGAAGATGCTAGAAGACTAGCACAAGAGGCAGAGAGTTGGCTAAATAATGAAGAAGAAGAAAGAAAGAGAGCTGCAGAGGAAGCAACAAAGAAGGAAGAGGAGGAAATAAAGAAGAAGGAAGATGCATAGATAAAGAAAAAACAAGAAGAAACTGAAGGTCTGAGATTGACAGGATCTAAAAAAGATCAGCAGACTACTGACCCGATAGATACATAGGGGGCACATTATCATACAGATCAAGGGCATGGACAAGATAATCCTGATCCTCAGGAGCCTACTGCAACCTCTGGCAACACTCAAGAACAAGTTGTGTTTTCTGGAAAGAATTTGATACCTTTCATGCAGAAAGAAGGAGAAGAGGTCCCTAATTTCAGCACCATCTTCTATGACAAGGAGAAGAAAAGGATTGTCAAAAGAACTGAGAAAAGGGTTGAAACAGGAGGACAATCAGGTAAGATGATAACTGATAAAACTTTGGTGTATGGAATGGATTCAGATCCTAGATTGACAGCAAGAGATGGGGTGGCGTTAACCCAAGCTACGGAAGATAATGTAGATAGATTGATGACGGATCTAGAGCAATCAAGAAATAACGTAGCTCAGTTAAAATAAACACTGAAGAAAGAGAGAGATGAAGGTCATAAGTTGAAGAGGAAATTTGAGGACATGTAGAATGAAGTGAGGACTTCAAAGGAAGAACTCCAGACTCTACAGGAAAATAAGATGACTTTAGAAGTTTATGTAGAGAAAACAGAGAAAGATGCTCAGAACAGCTTGGCAAAATTACAGAAGTTGCAGCTGGAGCATCAAGTGCTGAAAATTGAGAACACTGACCTTCAAGTATCCTACGAAACTCTAAGTGCAGAGAAGGCCCAGCTGCAAAACAAGGTCATTAAGTTAGAATCAGAAAAGGCTGCCACTGAAGAGAGAGAGAAACAATATCAAATGCAGGTAGCAGTTTTGGAGGGATAGAATGCTTCATTAACAGCATCACTGAAAGATGCTATGGAACAGAAGACGGATGTCCAACCATTGAAAGAATATGTTCTAGCTCAAAGGAAGGAAATCCACCAACTACAAGTGTGCATTGAGGAAGAAAGGTGTAAGATTGTGCAAATAGATAGTAGATTAGAAGAAATCTTGGACACCACTTCGTATTTTGTAGACAGATCTCAAGATATTTTTGAGGTCCTGAATGGAAGGATAGTGTGGATAGAAAGAAATGAGGAAACCCCTGTGGAGCTACCAGCTAAAGATCAACATAGTTTAAAGCAGGATTATGACTTATTGGAGTTTGCAATAAATACTGTGGAAGAATTCAAGAAGACTGTAAAGAAAACGAAAGGATTATGTGTTGAATACTATAGAAGAATGTTGGTCACATACAATAGATGCCAGGTTGCTGCAGATAAAAGACTGGATGTGATACCAAAACATGAGTTGTTCATAGAACAACTACAGAATAGGTATCAGGAAGACGAGCAGGAGATCCAACAAGTTAAGGATCTAAATGAACAAATTCTAAAGAATGCAGTAGCTCATGCAGCAGTAAGCATCCACTTACTTGAAGATCAGCTGCGCCTGAGTCCGGCGAGAATAGAAGTAGTTAAGAATAAAGCTGCTAAGTATGAGATAAATATCCATTTCCTTGAACTTTCTGATTTTGAAAGCATAGCAGCAGAGGCCCAGGCATGGAAAAAGTTCATTAATGACCAAGCGGGGCCCTCTTCATAAAAGTGTTCTATTAATTTTTGTTTTAAATGTAATATATTGTATAAATTATGAACACTCACTACAAGACAAAATTTTGGGATTGAAACGTTGGGGAAGCCCAAAAGTCATTTGGGGGCAGCCCCAAGGTTTTGCTTTTTTGTATAAATATAGGAGAGTTAGATGTAGAAAAGACTTCTTTCCCAAGCAATTTTTGAGAGATATTGTAAGAAGAACTACTTCCTTTTGCAATAAAGAATTACAAGTTTCTGATGGAGAAAGTTTGGTGGAATGTTTCAAATTCTTTGCTATGGATCAGTTGAATGTGAACTATTTCGTTTTTCAACTTATGTCCATTAATTGTGAGATCGTTCTAACTCATTGCATTTCTACTTATGTTGTGAATGTCTTATAGTTTATATTGTGAAATTTCCACTGTGAGTAATGGAGGTTGTCATAAACAATAAGCAATCTTGTTGTTCATATTTCTATTAATGTTCATGTGTTCTGAAATTAATAACAGCTATCTGTAATTGTTCATAATACATGTGCAGAAATACATTACTCACTGTTAACTGTTAATTTTTCTCCCTAGGGATAGGATAATTAGTTGTAATTATTTTCTTGCTGTGTGTGATTTAGATGCGAGAGAGTTAAGACGAGAGGTAAGAACCTGTGCATCACATTGTGACACTCCTCATTATCTCTATCAATCTGCATTTTTAGATAGGCACTTGCACATCATAATTAAACACAAAAAACTAAAAATATACACGGTGGACCGGGCTGTAACTGGTAAAATCGTTTAATTTGTTACTTGACCTACGGTAGTCGGACCATAAACCGGACGGATTCCCCATACCAAACAGTAACGGGCTAGTTGGGAACGTTATTGGGGAGAATCCCTGACTGTTGTTACCTACGATTCATGCACCTGTTGAAACAGGACACCCCATTTGTATGGGATGAGACTGCACAACTTATGTTCAAGGCATTAAAGAAAGCTTTGTTGTCAACACCTTTATTGCATCCACCAGATTACTCTCGAGATTTTATATTATATCTGGCTGCATCCAAGTCGACCATTGGGGTAGTACTAGTCCAGGAGGATGATAAGCTCCAAGAGCATATCATCTACTATCTTAGCCATGCTTTACCTGACCCTAAACTTAGGTACTCCCACGTCGAAAACTTGGCCTTAGCAGCTGTGTATGTTGTTCAAAGGTTACGTCACTATATCTTACTAAGGACTACGGAAGTAGTGGCAGATGTCAATCATTTCCAATATGTCTTGTCTCAACACATAGTTGGACACAAATTTAACAAATGGATAGTCATTCTCAAGGAGTTTGACATGGATTTTCAATCCACCAAATCCAAAAAATCATTAGTTTTTGTAGAGATCATTGCAGAATTTCCAGTTGAAGAAGATATAGCAATTGAAGAAGACTCATTCCCAGATGAGCACATTTTCTTGATTTCTGCCTCTGGTCCATGGTATGGATATATACTTATCTATCTCCAGACTCTAAATTGTCATGTACGCATTTCGCAGGAAGAGCGACGCAAGTTATGCACACATGTGAAAAACTACGTCATCATCGGAGATACTTTGTATAGAAGAGGGGTAGAACTTGTTTTGCGTAGGTGCCTCACCCACAAAGAGGTTGAGATTGTCCTAAATGATTCCCATAGAGGAGCGTGTGGGGGTCATTTATCTAGGTTAGCAACGGCCCAGAAGATTTTACGTGCCGGTTATTTCTAGCCCACGATATTCAAAGATTGTGTGGAAGTCATGAAGCACTGTCATCCTTGTCATCTTTACACCATAAAGATGCGGTCACATATTGTTATGTTATTTCCTGTCATCATAGTGGGCCCTTTCACTAAATGGGGGATATATTATGTGACGTGCAACCCAGATTCTGCTAAGGGGCACAAACATATCATTGTCATTGTAGATTACTTCATGAAGTGGGAAGAGGCAATGCCCACCTATAAGGCTGACGGGGAAACTGTAGTTTTTTTCATTTTTAACCAGATTATCGCATGTTCCAGTATTCCTAAAGAGATTGTCATTGACCATGGAAGTCACTTCCAAAATAGCATAATGACTGAGTTGGCTACTATGCTAGGGTTTAAATAAGAACATTCATCTTCTTTTTACCTACAAGCGAATGGTCAAGTTGAGGTAGTCAAGAAGACCTTGAAGACTATTCTCAAGCATACTATTAACGTAACCCGGTCAAATTGGCACATCATGTTGTATCCTACACTTTGGGCTTATCGAACCAATGTGAAAACTGCCACGAGGCTCTCACCTTTCCAACTCATTCATGGAGTGGAAGAAGTAACCCCAGTTGAATGCAAAATCCCATCATTAAAAATGGTCATTCATGTGTTATCTGATATGACTGAGTTGGAAGAATGTTTACTACACTTAGAACATTTAGATGAGTTGCGTAGAGATGCGTTGACTGCAAACGAAGCTCACAAAAATAGGGTGAAAAATCAGTATGATAAATTGGTCAAACCTAGGATTTTTTCTGAAGGGAAGCTTGTCTTGCTCTGGGACCAGGACAAAGAACCCTTGGGAGCAGGAAAATTCAAGTCTATGTGGTTAGGACCCTATCTCATGTCGAAAGTACTGAAGAAAGGGGCATATGAATTAACTGATTTCAAAGGGAATAAGCTGCCCTATCCTAGAAATGGGCTCTACCTTGTTGATGTAATTGTAACTTCAGAATGTATTCACTTATATATCTTATGTCTTGTACCCCGATGTTTATTCTGGTATGTGTTTGTAATGTAATTGATTCATGTCATGCCCCAATGTTCCGATCAGGAGGATCTATAATGTAAACAAGTCATGTCAAGTCATTATGGGTAACCCTCCGATTGTTCAAGGGTTAAAGTCCCTGCAGTTCCAGGGCACTAGGGTTATTAGACTCACCTAGTGAAGTCGGCCCTAGTTGGGTTTAGTCAAGTCAGGAATTATTATAAATAGAGAGTGATCCTCTCTATTTATCACACATTCATTCACACTCAGTTGTAGCGCATAGCTGAGGAAGAAGAAGATATTGGGGCTAGGAAGAAAGAGGTTGTTGTTGTCGGGAGATCATCTTACTATTTTGGGGTTTTACTTTTGGTGTTGATTCTATCTCTGAGGAAGTTACGGGGTTTTCTCCATTTATGGTTTCCCTGAGGAAAAACAATGTGTTCATTGTTTCTTGTCTTTGATTGTTGTGCTTGTTATTCTTTAACATACCTGAAGAAGTACTATGCCTAGGCTTAGCACTTTTTCTTGTATTTTTATTGTATGTAACTTTATGTAAAATAGATAGCCAGTTTGTGTTCTTCTATCATTTGTTGGTTATTACAGATGTCTTCTGATTGGTTCGTAGGTTTTGCAGATGGCGCTAGTCGTCACACTTGCAACCTGGCTTCAGGCGCATGGGTTATTTACTCACCCTCAGGACAGCTAGTTGCCTCTAGAGGCACTTTCCTAGGTCCCACTACCAATAATGTGGCTGAATACAAGGCCATCATTGAGCTTTTATGGGATGCCTTGTCACGTGGTATCACCCAGCTCGAAGTCAGACTTAACTCTCAACTGGTGGTTTCCCAGCTCAATAGAGCTTATCAGGTGCGAAACCCTATTTTATTACATCAGTTCTTGCAAGTTAGGTTATTGGAAAGAAATTTTGCGTTTATTACATTCAATCACATTCCAAGAAATCAAAATTCATTAACTGATGCATATGCGAATTGTATTTTAGATTGGCATTTGACACACATTCCATAAAATATACAACAGATACATCACAAAAACACATGTAAATAAACTGGAAATATATATATATATGTGTGTGTGTGTGTGTGTGTGTGTAAATATCTGTCCCTATCGATAGGCCGATTTCTTGATCCTCAGATCCAGTCATAGCTGTATATATATACAAAAAGTGGATCGTAATTCATAAAATGCTCCTAAGACCTAATCTTGACTACCCTGGTCACCCTGGTCATCCTGGTCATCCTATTCCCGAGCATCTTCATCTTCCTCAGCTGCTGCAACCTCCATGGCCTCTATGTAAACAAGCACTACCCTGGCTACCCTTCTCATAAGGCATATCCAAGTAGGCAGGATACCAACCACTAGCTCCTGCATAACGGCAGGGATGTGCTCAATGCGTAAAGTAGGGACTCTTTGGGTAAGCCTGGCCAGCTTCCCCTCAAGAACCTTGATCAAACCCTGATACTCCCCTGCCACTAGTCGCACATACATACGAGGATGCCCATTAGGGCAGACTGGTCAAGTATCTGCATTTTAAACATCAAAAGGATAAAAAACTTTATACATATGTATATATCTTTTATTATTAAAAATTCATAAAAAAAATTAAAAACTTGAAAAATCAAAATACCTGATGCTCCCCATGCTCCTCTAGGAGGGAGGACAAGGTCATTGTCACCCCAGAAATCCATACCTGCATATGGAAACTACTCTAATGTTGGTAGCTATCGTCCCCACCATAATTAGAAGTCATCATCGTAAACACTCTGAACCGATTCATTGCCGCCTTGGTAGAGAACTATTTCTCCCCATCTACTCAGTCTAGGTTGACGGGGAGAGAAATCTAGTAGAGGTACTGCAGGGATAAGGGCGGGCACTCTCTCAAAGAAAAAGGCCACCAATATACTAGAATATCCAAAGTTATTACACCGGCCTCTCTTGCAGTCAAAGAGTTGCTTCTTCATTATCGGGATTACTCCCGAGCACCAGTCAAATAAAGCTCCCTGTAGGCATTCCACTACAATTCTCATTTGGTTTCGAGTTGCAAGATGAAGTGATGACGGTCCTACAACCCTTACTACTATGCTTACCAACACCTGTAATGGCAAGCTACGGATATGTGCAATAGGGATGCAAGTTCCCCTTTTCTGAGTGCCATGCACACAGTAAGTGTTAATATAGTTATGAACACTTAGAAGGTCACCACCCCTTCCAGTACCTTCCAAGTTGACAAGAGCTCCCCATCGTGACAAACCCGCAATAAAATAGATGTCTTCCAGTGCAATTTCTAGAATCTCACCTTGTAGTTCAAATGCGCCTAGATCATGATCCCAGTAGTTGATCAAAAACTCTAGCAAATGGACATTTGATCACATAGGTGAAGTACAAAATAACTTTGGCAACCCACTTTGTCATAATGAATCCATCATGGGGGCGCTATGAAGTGCATCTTGGTCCATGGTTTCATGTTCCCTCTCCCTCCACTCCAACACCATGTTTTAGCCTGTCCATATAGCCATTTTCAAGCATTCAAAATCATTCAAAAACTTTGATTTTGGCCTAATTATGCTTTTCCTATGTCTCGCAGTATACGCGACTATCCTTTGGACATGTCGCATATCATACGCTAGTTTCCTTCGGGCAAGTCGCGTATAAAACACGTGTACACAACTGTGTAGGTTGCATGCCTGCGTATACAGCACGACCTTCCTAAAACTGGCTTAAAACATTAAAATTTTGCATAAAATTAAAATTTTGATTGGATGAAATGAAAGAGCATGAAGAGTTGATTTACCTGACACTTACAGATTTGAAATTCGTCCACTGGTTTATCCACACCGAGCAATTGAAGTCAGAGGTAAAAATGGCCTATACTGGGTAAAAATATGAAATGGTGATTTTGATTTCTATTTTTGAACTATTTATAGAAATAATATCAAAATGTGGGTTTTTTAGCCTATAGTTTTCATTTTTATTAAAAATCAAACTAATGCCATGTCATGTTTACATAATGCAACAAGCCTGAGATTACTCAAAGTTGTTTTCCACTCATATAGGATAGATATTGGTCATTTATATGTATTTTTGCATTTATACCTACTCCGCCTTAACCCTAGGATCACTACTTTGACCACGGACTATGGTATTTAACCATTATTACCTTGTATATACCATTGTTCTTCCATGGATAGGGCTTTCCTTCCATAATTACCCTAGTTTAGAACACATTTATGTCGTTTGGTACTCATGCCACATTTTTTGTAGGTTAGGGGGGCCTTCTTAGCTACTTTTCATGCCAAATTGAGACTCATTTTGGTCTCTTTTTACAAGCTATCTGCTTTATAAGGCTCCTCGTCCTTATGGAGTTTCTTTAGGCCCGGGTCTAACTCCTCGAAATAGACTTGATTGCCGAGTAAACTTGTCCATTTAGGCTCATTAAGAATATGTGAATGGGCATCCACATTGGTGGTAGGTTATCACTTTCGTGGACCATGTGGAATAATACGAGAAAGGATCGCTCTCTTTTCTACGGAATTGAGAAGAGTATTCTCAGGCATAGATTTATCACTTTTTCGGACCTGAGGGACTAAACTTACAGAAAAGGAGCACCTGGTATGAGCTTAGTTTTCTCTTTTTCGTGCTCTGGACCTAAACATGAAAAAGATTCCGAATGTACTTTATGTCTTTGTCATGCTCGTTAAACACTAAGAATAAAGCATCGAGTTTACTGTTGTAAGCCCATTCCTTGTAATCAAATGGATCTTTCCAAGTGATTTTGATTTCCTTCACACTCGTAAAACTAAAGCTATATGATGCTCTTGAAGGAGCGTTGGGTAGGTGGTAATTTAACCTTTTTTGGACCTCCCTAACTAAGTACGAAAAAGGTTCGCCTTTTCTTCTTCAGAAGTTAAGAGAGTTATTATGTGGTATGTTTTATACTTTTCCGGCCTCAGGAGACTAAATTAGATGAAAAAGGAACCCCCTGGAGTCTTCTTCATAGTTTTCAGACTCTCTAAACATGAAAACACCAATGAGCATGTACTATTTCGGGCTCGTAAAATCCATGAATCAGTGATATCATCAAGCATTATTCTCTCCCCTATTCAAGCTTGTTAAAAATGAAGAGAGACCTGAGTTGACTTTCCTGGACTCATTAAAATTTAACAGGAAAGATAAGGAAGAAGTTTTTTTTGGGTTACAAATGGTGGCAGCATGTCCTCCTTGAACATAGCACTCTTTGAATTTTCGGATACTCATGTCTCAGTGTACACTTTTAGTTTTAGCCATCACCTTGATTTGTCTTACTCCTCCACTTGTCCTTTATACATGGGGAATATGATCATGTCTCACACATGACAGATAAGTCTAGTTTTCTTATCTGCAAAGTAATAAGCTGCCTTGGGTCATATATGTGTCGTGCTCACTGTTCAAGGATTTATCCATGTTTCTGCTTATTATCCTGATTCCGTCATTATTCTATCTGACTATTACTTGTCTTTCTTCCCTTATCCAGTTCCTAGTCACTCTTGTGATCTGTTGGAGGATCTATTGCCTTCCTCATCACAACATGGTTTCTCATTAGTAGTTCCCGAAGACAAAGACCTGGAGTTTTGACGATGGTACCTTAGGATTCACTTTCATCATTGGTGAACTCCTTTGCTTCAGTTGTCAGTTTTCACCTATTGATTGACAATCTGTTGAATCCTTTCCATGTTTGACTTCAACACATCTATTCACATGGCCTGGATTGTACTGGTTCCTTTGTATTTTGATGAAGACCTTGGGTTCACATCTATAACCTAAGTTGCACAAGATTCAGTTGTGTTCATCTTACACATCTTCCATATTTTGAAGACTCATCATTGTATATTGTGGCTTCGATCCACCTTTGTAATATACGTGGTTTTGTACCCGTATTATATGATGTAATCAAATATTGTAAAGGAGCTAGTGTTCCAGTATATTGAACATGGCATCCTCAGATATGATTTTGTATATGACATTGTTATGTATTTGTTTTAGGTACTTCATCTGCTTCCTTGGACTTCTGAGTTCTCCAAGACTAAGATTGTAATGTATTTCGGCCATCGCTTCCCTCTCACCTCACACATTAGGGGGCATCTATTATCAGCCAAAATGGCACTTCTCCGTTCGAGTGATGACATTCATCATGTCGGTACAAAAAAGGACAATTTGGATTGAAGGGGCCAAAATACTATAGATGTGCATGACCTTTGATGCATTATCTTCAAACCAGCCTTATATATTTTTATTCTGAGTTTTGATATGCATACGTGACTATGTGCATTGCAACTCGCATGTTATACGCGACTATGTGCATTACGACCCGCGTATACTTACATACGTGAGTTCCCTTCGAGCAGCATGTGTGTCATACGCGAGTTTCCTATATTAATACCTGTGTATACCTTAATTTGAAATTAAAAAATATAAATCGATATTAGATGAGATTAGTTGGGTCCTAATCCATAACTATCCCAACTATCTCAACCATCCCGACCTTTGAAACCACTCTATTTCTGAAAGTATGAATAGAGGCCTTGGGGTGGGGCTAATCAATCAATTTTTGGAGAGCAAAGTTATGCTGGTGGTAATCTTCGGAGTCTTGGAGCAGCAGAACTCAGAGTCCTTGGTTGCAGAGGATTCCTTGTGTCAAAAGCTGGGTTGTATTCTTGCCTATTCACCTTTTGTTAATATATAGAATTCTTCTTCCAATCTTGTCTTGTTTATCTCATGTATATTGGTTTAATGAATATGTTCAATGATGTTATTATTATGCTTTTCATATAACCTTTGATTTATATATATATATATATATATATGAGATATTTCTTGAAGAATTGGCTCTTTGCAGGTGAAGAGAAGCATCCCTAGAAGCTTTGGAGAAGATTGGAGCGGGAGAAGATCAAGCTTGGATCAACCATCGTTAATTGAGTAAGTCAAGACTTTCTTCCTATTCTCTTTCCAATCTCTGTAAAAGTTGATTGTCTGCAAGATAGTAGTAAGTTGGTAACCCCAGACCCTACGTTACAAGGGTGAAATGTCTTGAACAACATCACCTTACCTTCTATGTTAAAAGATGCACTATAAGTGGAAGCAAATTTAATGGCATCTGGTAAGATAATACAAAAGGCTGAGATAGATAGGAGAAAGATCAGAGAAGAAAATTAAGCTTCAACTTCCTCCTCCACTGATGCAAAATTTGATGTTATGATGAGGACTATGGAGAGATTTATGGACATACTGGATCTAGATGGTAGACCTCGTAATAGAGATCAACCAAAGCCACAGATTAGAAATCCTAATTTTAGAAGACCTGCTCCCCCACAGATTAGACAAAAAGATCAAAGGAATCAAAGAAATGCAGAAGATCAGCAGGTGAGGTCTCCTTTCCCAGATAATTATGTTGATGAAGAAAAAGAAGTTGACCCTTTGGATAATGAAATACATCATTTTGATATTATTGATTCTGAGGTATATTTGACAAAAGAAGAACATAACATATTTTCTCAAGAAGATGATTGCAATATATTTGAATTAGAAACATAACAATACCAGCGAGGATATCAAAATGTTTTAAATGATCTTCAAAGAAAAATGAACTTGAGAAATAGGGATGTAGTCGTAAATGAAGGAAGGATTCCTCCTAATCAGCCCTCCAGTAGTTAAAAAAAAAAAAAATGTTATAAATAAAGGCCCAAAAAATAAAAAATAAACATCCAAAGAAAGTGATAAAACAATCCCTCCTTTCAGTTTACAAAATGAAATTTCAAAAATCAAAATTTCCATCCCTTTTAATGAATTGCTGAAAAATAATGAATACAAAGAGAAAAATGCTAAGATGGTCAAAACTGAAGGAGAACACCATCCTGATACATTGGAATTGAATGATGATGCCCCAACCATTATTCTTGGTCCCAAAGTAGAAGATGGTAGTGTAGAAGAAGTTCCACCTTTCTATGTAAGCTTGAATGTCCATGATATGATTCTTCATAACTCCATGCTTGATTCAGGAGCTTCACATTATTTGATGCAAGGGTTGTAGTTAAAATTTTGGGGTTGGAGATCACAAGACCTTATAAAGACTTGTTTTCCTTTGATTCTAGAAAGGTTAAATTTTGGGGGTTGATTAAAGATTTGGTGGTTACTACTACCCAGATTCCAGCTAAGAGTATCATCATGGATGTAGTGGTTGCAGATATTCCCTCAAATTTTGGTATGTTGTTTTCCAGGTCTTGGGCTTCAAAGTTGAAAGGAACCCTGGAGATGGATATGGCTTATGCAACAATTCCACTTTTTGGAGAACACAGAAAATTATATAGAGAAAAAAGGCTTGCTTATGTGGTCAATAGTCAAGATAAACCTGAAAATCATCCCATATATGCAGTGGATACTAACCTAGGATCTTCTATTTTCTATAATGATTTCCATTCTGAGGAAGAGCAACCAGTGTCAGACAAACAGGTATAAAATGATTGTTTTTCCAAAAAATAAGAATCCCTTGAGCAAAAACAAAGAGTTGAAGGAGTGTAGAAAATGTATTTTGATGGTTCAATTAATAAAGAAGGGGTTGGTGCAGGTGTCTAGATAATTTCTCCAAATAGAGAATTTATGGTATACCCTTTTAAGTTGAATTTTGAATGTACAAATAATGTAGCTAATTATGAGGCTTTGATTTTAGGATTGAATGCATTAAAATATTTAAAACAAGATAGGATTGATGTATATGGAGATTCTGAGTTGGTGATCAATCAAGTAAATGGAAGTTATCAGACTAAGCATCTAAGGATGAGAGCTTAAAGAAATGAAAGCTGGGATATGCTTGGAAATTTTTTCAGAGAAACATAAAGTTAAGGTGATTCCTAGAATACAGAATAAAATAGCAGATTCTTTGGCTTCTGTTGTTGAAGCTTTCAAAATTCATGTTTATCCAAACAAGAAATATGAAATTGAAGTTGTAAATAGCCCTTCTATTCAAGACTATTCAAAATATTGGCAAATTTTTGAAAATGATTTGCAGATTAAAAGATTTTTAGAAATGTCAGATGAATTTGTTACTACAATTATTGATGGAGAAAATCAGAATCTCAAAGATGTTGAAGGAAATGGAGAGTCTACATTTGAAAATGAGGAACAAGGAAATCTCAAAGGTATGATTGGTGGAAATGACATTATTCAACTTAAAAGAAATTTTATTCCAAAAGGACTCACACCTTTATAGAAATTATTTGATAGAAATGGTGTAGTAAAAAATCCCAAGGTATAGCCCCATGAAGATGAAATTCAGCATCATAATATTGGAACAGAGGATCATCCTAAGATAGTAAAGCTTTCGAAAGCCTTTCCAATAGAGGAAAAGAATAAATATGTTGAGTTAATGAAGAATTTTTCTGATGTTTTTGCATGGAGTTAGGAATATTTGAAAGAGTATGATACATCCATCATACATCATACAATTCGAATAAATCTAGGTCAAAAACCTTTCTGGAAAAAACTCAAGAGGATAAACTCCATGCTACTTCTATTCATTGAAAAAGAATTCAAAAAGGTCTTTAATGACAAAATTATTATCACACTCATATTTTCAAAGTCGGTACCAAACTTAGTCCCTATCAGAAAGAAAAATGGTGAAATAAGATTGTGTCTTGATTTCAAAAATTTGAATAAATTTTATATGAAAGATAATTATCCTTTGTCGAAGATGAATCATATTTCACATAAAGTTGTGGGATCAAAAAGAATATCTATAATGGATGGTTTTTTTAGGATACAATAAGATAATGTACACCCAAAAGATCAGGAGAACACAACATTTACAACACCCTGGGAACTTTTATGTATGCTAAAATGCCATTTGGGTTGATGAATGCAGGAGAAACATTTCATAAGGTAATGGATATTGCATTTGCAGAAGAAAAGGACAAATTTGTAGTAGTGTATATGGATGATATCATAGTTTATTCAAAATTTGATAGAGATCATATCAAACAACTGGAAAAAAAAAAGTATTTTTGAAGTGTAGAAGGTTTGGTATATCTTTGAATCCTAAGTAATCAAATTTTTCCATGTAAGAAGGTAAATAGATGGGTCACATAATATCAAAAGATGGAATTAAAATTGATCCTGACAGGGTGAAGGCTATTCAGAAAGTGGAAATGCAAAGGAATAAAAAAGAGACTCAATCTTTCATTGGGCAGGTAAATTTTTTGACAAGAATCATTCCACGTTTTTTAGAAATGTGACAAAGAAGTTGAGAAAGGAAAATGACATTAAATGGACTTTGGAGGCTAAAAAATACTCCAATGATATCAATAAAGAATTGACAGAGGCACCTATTTTGATTATTCCATATTTCTCAAAAAAAATATTATCTTCTCTTTTGCTTCAGAGCATACCATAGTTGGGGTGTTGTTACAGAAAAAATCAGCAAAATGCAGAACCACCTATTGCATTATTTAGTAAGATTTTGATAGATGCAGTGTTAAAATATGATATCATGGAAAAGAAAGATTATGCATTAATCAAGTCACTAAACGATTTCAGAGTTTACATTTTGTATTTACATTCTTGCTTATGTGCCAAATAATATTATAAAGAATATTCTCACTCAGCCAAATCCTAAAGGAAATAGAATCAAATGGATTACAGTACTGTTGGAATATGACTTGTAGATTAAGCCTACTAAGTTGGTAAAAGGTCAAGGATTGGACAAATTAATGACTGATTCAAATTGTGAATCTCTAAAGATAAATTTTATTTATGACATTTCAGGTGGGTGGAGCTCATATTTACAGGTGATCAAAGATTTCTCTCTATCTCCTTGGTATAGTGATGTTGTTTATATTCTATAGAACCTCCAGAACTAAGTAAGACTAGAGCCAAATCTGTGAAATTGAAAGCAACTAAATTTTGTATTTTGAATCAGTATTTGTATTGGGGGTATTTTGCTAAATTGTCTACTTGAGAATGAATCCCAACAAACCATGAAATAATTTCATCAGGAAGTGTGTGGAGGCTACCATTCATGGAAAGTAACCGTGAATAAGATTCTCAGAGCATGTTTTTATTGGCCTGTTATTTTTTCTGATGTTTATAAGGAAGTTGCAACTTGTCGTGAGTGTCAGATCTTTGATGGAAAAAGGAAACTTATACCTTTACCTTTGAATCCAATATCAATGGAAGCACCCTGATTAGATTTTATTGCAGAGATTAATTCTAACTCTTTCGGTCAGCACAAATGGATTTTAACTACCACTGACTATTTTACAAAATGAATTTAATCTATACCTACCAGAAGAGCCATAGACGTTGTCATAATTGATTTTATTGAAAATAATATTCTCTATGGGTTTGAATGTCCTAGGAGGATAGTAATAGATATTGCACAAGCCTTTACATCCAAAAAATTAATCAGTTTCTGTCATAAGTATCATATAAATTTGAATCATTCAACTGCATATGATCCTCAAGGAAATAGGTTGGTTGAGTCTTCAAATAAGAGTTTGGTAAGAATTATAAAGATATTGTTAGAGGGAAATAAAGAGCATGGCATACCAAACTCAAATATGCATTATGGGCAGACATGATAAGTACAAAAAGGGCTATTGGCATGTCACCATTTCAGCTAGTATATGGACCAGAGGTAATTTTTCCAGATTCTTTGGGTTTACCAATTATGAAGTTGTTGCAAGAATAGGATGAAGATCCAAATCACATGAAGAGAAGGATTAACCAGTTGATAGAACTCCATCAAATGAGAGAAAAGGCATATGACAAGGTTCATGTGCATCAAGAGAAGATGAAGAAGACTTTTAACAAGAAATTCAAAGAAGGGAATTTCCCTATAAATGGCTTAGTTCTGAAATGGGATGCCATGAAGGAAGATAAACATGGCAAGTTTGATCACTTGTGGAAGGGTCCTTATATTATTGTTGCATATCGGGGATACAATAGCTTTATTTTGAAAAATCAAAATGGGGTTGATATTGAAAGAGGTATTGTGAATGGAAGATTCCTCAAGCACGATCTTTCTTAAATTCAGAGGAAAATTTGTACATTGCATGTATATATTTATTGTTTGAAGTTGATTATGATTGGCAGGTTGAAGGATTTGAAGCCCAGAATTGAGGGCCCTGAGATCTGGATGTTGTCATTTTGAAAATTTTGTGTACAAAGAAAGGAAAAAAGGGGAAAATAGATTTGCAGTTTTGTTTTTAAAAATCATGGCATGTACAGAGCATACGATATTATTGGCATTGGTCTGTGGGTTCTTTTCTACCTCACTGGGAGGATAGCATCCCGAGCTGGAGCCAGTTATTAGCACATTTTTTGTTTTACAGAGTTTAGAGGAGCTTAAGGTAATCTTAAGGTAAAAAGAGGGCTTATATTTGAAATTTTGTTGATGTAACCGAAAGACTAATAGATCTGGGTGCTAAAAGGAAGGCTAATTGTTTCATGGAACCATACGATGGATCAAAAGGTGACTAAGGTGAGTGGATGAAGTGCCTAGATAATTTTGGGAATAAATTGATGGTCCATATCAAAGGTGTGAAAAGATCAACCATGGACAAGGAATCCACTAAGTGAAAGTGTTCGGTTTATAACATTGGGGAAGATAGTTGAAATTACTGTTGGGAAATGCTGAAGTTCCGATATGATTGATGACATGTGATCAGAGGGGAAGGATATTGATGGTTGGAGTGCATTCTACTCTCTCAACTTGCAAGGAGGATGGAACAGGTGAGCGATAGCAAAAATTTTACCACCTGCCACATGGTGAGTGGAGAATCATTCCAATGGATGAAAAGTGGTAAATAAAAACCACCTCTCACAATCCTGAAACAGTCTTTGGGGATATTATAAAATGGAAATTCGTGTGGAAATGCGACATTTGTCTTTTGCACTCGAGGGGAAATGTTCCTGCACATTTGGAATCCGAGTCAAACCTACCTTCTCCATTCGTCATTTTCCATGCAGGCCACGTATCTTAACCCACTAAATATTTTTTTAAATATGGAAGGAGAAGGTGAAGTCGAAGCGTAGGTTAGAGAGTTCAATAAACTAGAAGAAATATTTGAAAACAAAGACATATATGTTTTCAATACAGTCTTATCTTTTGGCCCCGTGCATGAGTTAAAGAACATATCGAAAACCTTAGAAACACAGGAGGTTGACTTACACAGCATTCATAGGTCCCATTTTCATTATTTTTGTCCAAACCAAACCCTCAGTTTTCCATATTTCGTTGCATGGTGTGCGTCCAACTATTATCAGTTTGAACGAGTTATAATGGATTCAAACCAGTCTAAACTCATTTTCCCCATTAATTCATTGGTTTTTAGGGATGTGTTAGAGGTGTCGCAGTCATTTACTCAAAACCTGGAAGATTTTGTCGAAGAAAATGTAATTGAGCTATAGAGGCATGTTGCAGCAAAAGAGAAGCATGCCTTTCTGTCTAAAATTCTTAAACCTGAAAATTCTATTGAAAATGAGCATTTTCCCCTTGATATTGACATGTTTAATGAGGAGTCCCATTGGGTCCTTTCCTAGTTGAGTCAGTTTTAGGGTTGGAATGTAATAGGTTTGTCTCTGAAGTCTTATTGAGTATGTTGTTAAGGTTGAGCCTGCATAATCTTGAGTCTGAATCTTGTCAGTATTATTTCCTTAAGTTTGGTGAATTCCTAGCTAAGAATATTCATTCACATTTAGTGAATTTCCACTTGACCAAACATTTCAGTCTTATCTGGTCAGGATGTTCTTGTTCTTCAATGAGGAAAATGTGTAGTTCCTTGAGATAGAGTTCACTTTTGAGATCCAGAATAACACTTTCAACCATTTGAACCTCATTATGTCAAAGTGTACAAAGTAATGTTTTAGGATAAGCTACCTAGAGTACTTCCAAAGATGGAAGAAGTGTTGTAATTCATCCTAGATAGAAGAATTGGAGACTGGCTTCTTTTAAAGGAACATACTATTATCAAAATATATGGTTTTGTTCACGAGCCATACATATTTCCTGCATTTTTAAGACCAAGTATTTTTTCCTTGGAATTTATCAAATAGAAGTTTATATGGAGAATGAGCACTTTTTGAATTTTAGAAAAGCTTCAGAAATCAAATTTCCATTGAAGGTAGGCCCTTTTATTGTAAAAATTAAATTTTCTCTCCCAATGATTGAGGGATTTCTCCAAGCCATGAATTTTATGAAGGACTCAAAAGTCAACTATGATCCTCATCATATCATATCACTAAGGAGGCAACAGAATAAAAATAAAGCATTTGAACACCAGGAGATAGAGGGGTTACTTGAAAGAGCTAATTTAATAGAATATCAACGAAATGTAGAGAGCTCATAAATCTTGCAGGAAAATCCCTTTGCCACAATGAAATCAACTGCTATGATAATACCAACTCCCAATAAAGATGAGATTACCGGTAAGAGAAGTTTTTCAGAAGCAATTGAGATGGAGGATGAAGACCAAGACGAAGCAAAGAGACCAAGAGTGGATTCAAATAGAGAAAATATTAAAGTTGAAGACAAGAATATGAAAGAAAAGTTTCAAGACCCAATTGTTCAAGTACAAGAATACAGTTTTGCAGAAGTATAAGAGAGTGGTTCTAGTGGTAGCTACAAGTCCATAAATGACTTGTATATTAGATATGGACAAGATAAAAAGTTTTCTTCAAAAAAAAAAAAAAAAAATCTTTGAATCTTTTTCCGAAGGTGAGGGATATTTCAGATAAGGAAATTTCACTAGTCACTGTAAAGGGTCATGTGAAAAATACCTTAAATTTAGCAATGGCCACTCATGATAGAGTTTCATATATGAGTCTCAATTTACAAAAAATTCCAGTCCCACACAAAATCCATTTGCATAAGTAGACTGGAGAAGTGATCTATGCTGACTTATTGAAAGCCACACTAAAGGTTTCTAAATTGCAATCTACGGTATCAAAATTAGAGAAATTACTGAAGCAGGAAAAAATTGAGAATAAGACATAACAACAATAGATTCAAAAGCTTCAGGGTGATATTCTAGCTATTGATAGTGAACCAGACATAGGACAAGCTACAAAGAAAATCTTAGTTGAGAAAGAAAACATTATCCAATTACTGAAAATTCCAGTCACTCAGTTGATTCAATTTTGGAGAAAAAAAAAAGAATCATTGTCCCAAGAGTTAAATGATAGCAAAGGTAAATTCTTGAAACTTACTGAACAACAGAGTCAATGGGAAAAGGAAAGAGCTTTCCTTATATCCAAAATTGATGTCTTGAATGAAAATCAAATAATTTTTGAAAAAGAAAGAGAAGAGAAGGAAAATAAAAGACATGTGGAAATAGGTCATCCAAGTACAAAAACTATAGTTCAAGATATGTCGCAAGTTAGCTTGAGAGATGAAGAGATAAAAGGGTTAAAAGCATAAAATAAAAAATTGGTTGAAGTAGTTAAGAAGAAGGAAGAGGAAAAGAGAATTTTTGAGAATAAGAATAAGAAGCTACTTGAGAAGAATGAAAAGTTGGTAGAAAAAGTTTCAGGGCAATTGCCAGTGCAAGGGTCCAAACATATTATTTGGGATATGATTATCACTAAGGCTACAAAAATGAGACCCTATTTGAATTTCATAAAAGATAAAGAGGTGGTGATTAGGATAGCAAGGTAGAGTTGTGTAGTCATGAAGGAGAACTTGGATAGAAAGCCAACAGAAACAACTCATAATACTAATTTCCTCAATACTCTATTTGAAGAGGAATTGAAAACAGTGTGCATCAAGGACAAAATCACAATGATAACCTAGAAAAGGAAAATTGTTGGAAAACATCATCATATTGAGAATGTCCAAGAAAAAACTAACCAAATGTTACAGCAGGTAAAGTCTTACAAAGACTTATTCACGGAGCTATTTCAGAAGGGACTCCCTTCTTTTTGGGATGAAGATGGTAAATTGATATCTCAATCTGACTATCGGGATCTGTTGGTTAAGGATAGGTTGGACCATAGAAAAATTTAAGATCTGCCTCAGTCTCTAACTAGGAAATTTATAACTGATAAGCTAGCCACGGATTTGAAATATTGGATTTATTCAAAATGATACTTGCCAAGTTGTCTCCTATTTTTTATGTAGATCATGTGGAGTTAAGATTTTTGGCCAAATAAATGACAAATCATGAAGTGCCTTCTAGATATTAGTGGAAAACAATTGAAAAATTCAAGAAAATGAAGTATAGTTTGCATCAATGAAGACATTCATCCAAATGCTCGAGTTAAATATGTATCAAGGTCTACTTCAATGTGGAGTTTAAAATTTTCTAGTAATTAGGGAGATTTATTTTTTAAGTTATATGACATATGTAATAAGGCAGTTACAAGAAGCCTATTTTTAGAATATAGGTAGTTAGGTATCAGCTCGAGGAGATTTTTTATGTATAAAAGCATGTTTTTCTATGTAATTTGTGTTGGAACCCATGAGAGTCGGACTCATTTTTTGTAACTGAGTATTTTCAAGTAAATAAAATTTGCAGACCCAAGAAAGGATTTTCATAAATGAGATTCTCATGTTTTACAGTCTGTATTTCTTTTTCTCATGTGAATGTTTTTCCTGTTATATTTTCCATTGTGTTATCTTTTCGTGCTTGAATAAGTTTGTATCGGATCAGAATTCATATTCATATGCTCTGGTTCATAGTATTCAAATATTCACAGGCAAATTTCCTCTAAAGTTAATGTTGGATTCATTTTTATTAGTGCCCATATTGATGGATTGTTCATCTTTCCTCTTTTGCCACCAAACAATCAAGAACTTGACTGTGAAAGAATAACTATCCTGCCTCTGTGAAGAAATCTTGTTGCAAAAGCTCTGTTTATATTTAAAAACACGTGATTTTGACTCCATGCCCAATGGAATCCTCTTATTTCATCCATTTTCATCATTAATCTTAGTTTATGTAAAAATATATTTGGTTATTGTATCTATTTGTTGAGAAAGCCCTCTCTTGTAGGAAAGAAGCCAGTTTTCCTCCTAAAGACTGGTTTGAAAGGTTACCTTGGAACTATCATTCCACAACCAAAGGATAAATTCTAAGTGATAACAAATATTATAATGTCGTGAAAGAGCTTCATAGCTATACACTAAAGTCCATTTCTTTGTTTATTAGGGTGTGATCCCTGCNTGTGTGTGTGTGTGTGTGTGTGTGTGTGTGTGTAATGCATTAAAACCAAAAGCATTCAATAAAATTTTGAATTATTAATAATAGAAAGAAAGAGAGGTGGCAAGATACAATGGGGGAAGTTTGTATCTTGTATTGTACAATATTAATATAATATTGTGGAAAGCTTATAACAAAACAAATAGAAAAAAAAAGAGAGGGGGAGGGTATGACCTTTGATGCAATATCTCAAGTTAAAGGTTTGAATGGTCTTCAATTTCACCGTTCTTTCTCATATGTTTGATATGAAAATATGGGAAGGTAGTAGTTGTGGTTATAAGAAAAGTAAAAGAAGATCGATTGAGAATATTTCTATAACATATTTGTTATTTAATATTGCATCTTATTAGTTTCTTATTATTTACCGTTTTCATCATTAAACACTGATATTTTTTATTACTATGTGTTTTCTTCATCATTGCACATTGTTATTTATCTCTATTTTAGCATTGACACCGACAAATGACTATAGATGACACTTCATAAATTTCAAAAAATCAAATTAATCTAAAACATATAAATATAAAATGATGATTATTTAAAACTTTGACGTGATTGCGCTTTACTAGAACCAACCTAGATCCATCTTAACTTTGGGTCTATCAAGTACTGAGAGGGATGAAATCTCTTTAGGTGCAAACTTTTCCTCACGTTTTTCACTCTAGAAAAGGTTTGCACTTCAATGGATTTGATCCTTCCTGGCGCTTGATATATTTTGAGGTAAGATGGATATACGCTAGCTTCTAAGTTTTTCTTTGTAAGTAATTTCCAATGGGGGATTTGAACTAGTGGCCTTCTTTTTACAATTTCTCATTATTTACTCATTACCAATCACTTTAACGCTTATGGGATTTACGCTAGCTTCTAAATTAACAATGTATGGAGTTTGACTTATTACAAATGTTTTGAAAAATATATTTGACTATTGTATCTATTTGTTGAGAGAGCCCTCTCTTGTAGGAAAGAAGCCAGTTTTCCTCCTAAAGGCTAGTTTGAAAGGTTACCTTGGAACTATCATTCCACAACCAAAGGATAAATTCTAAGTGATAACAAATATTATAATGTCGTGAAAGAGCTTCATAGCTATACACTAAAGTCCATTGGTTTCTTTATTAGGGTGGGATCCCTACGTTAGTATTTACATAATAACAACTTTATATTCATCATGTTCTTTTTGTTATATATATATATATTAAAACCAAAAGCATTCAATAAAGTTTGAATTATTAATAATAGAAAGAAAGAGAGGTGGCAAGATACAATGGGGGGAGTTTGTATCTTGTATTGTACAATATTAATATAATAGTGTGGAAAGCTTATAACAAAACAAATAGAAAAAAAAAAGAGAGAGGGAGGGTATTACCTTTGATACAATATCTCAAGTTAAAGGTTTGAATGGTCTTCAATTTCACCGTTCTTTCTCATATGTTCGATATGAAAATATGGGAAGGTAGTAGTTGTGGTTATAAGAAAAGTAAAAGAAGATCAATCGAGAATATTTCTATAACATATTTGTTATTTAATATTGCATCTTATTAGTTTCTTATTATTTACCTTTTTCATCATTAAACACTGATATTTTTTATTACTATGTGTTTTCTTCATCATTGAACATTGTTATTTTATCACTATTTTAGCATTGACACCGACAAAAGACTATAGATGACACTTAATAAATTTCAAAAAATCAAATTAATCTAAAGCATATAAATATAAAATGATGATTATTTAAAACTTTGACGTGATTGCGCTTTACTAGAACCAACCTAGATCAATCTTAACTTTGGGTCTATCAACCATTGAGAGGGATGAAATCTCTTTAGGTGCAAACTTTTCCTCACGTTTTTCACTCTAGAAAAGGTTTGCACTTCAATGGATTTGATCCTTCTTGGCGCTTGATAGATTTTGAGGTAAGATGGATATACGCTAGCTTCTAAGTTTTTCTTTGTAAGTAAGTACCAATGGGGGATTTGAACTAGTGGCCTTCTTTTTACAATTTCTCATCCTAATTACTCATTACCAATCGCTTTAACGCTTATGGGATTTACGCTAGCTTCTAAGTTAACAATATATGGAGTTTGACTTATTACAGATGTTTTGAAAATTAGACCTAATATTATTCTATTTTTTTAAAACAACATAAATTAGTTATATGATAACATCATCAATATATTGAGGAATACACTAGAGGATGAAAACAATTTCTCTTTAAATGAATGATTTACAAAGACATTATATCTAATTCTAAAACATGTGTTATAAAACTAAACTTCTTAGCCTATAACCTATAAAATTCAAAGGGAACTTGAAACTTTAATTTCCAAATTATTTGATCATAGGGACGACACAATGAATAAAAGTAACTGAATTAATGCCACCCAAATAAATAATGTGTGTTTTATAGCCCAATATGAGGGAAATGTATAATGTTTGTGCCTAACACTATACACATCCATATTAACTCATGGATCTCAAAATCTTTTTTATTCCTCTTGATGCTTAATAGTTTTGGTGTTGAGATGAGTCTACGTTGGTTTTATATGCGTGATTGATCAAAATTGATTTTAGCAACTGATAATTTTTTTCCATAAAGAAACTTTACATTGATATTTTAGAGATTCAAAACAAATATACATTGACTATACATAAAGACTCCAACATTTAAACAGTTCAGAGTACAACAACATGATCTACCTCCTTTTCTATTCTACAATATTTGCAGTCGTCCTTGTAAAGAAGTTTGCATGATCTATATACTTGTTACCAAACAAGTATATAGTCCTAAACAATACTTTATTAACTCTAATAGCCCTAGTCTCTAGAACTGAGACTTACTAAGAACCATACAATTTAATAGAGTAGTTTCGATGACTGAGTGGAAAGTGCATGCTTTGAAAGCTTGTTCAGTAAGGGCGCCCTCCAACAAATGTAATGCTTATTTTGATAAGAGATTAGCTTGAGTGTTAAAACCTCTATAAATATTAGTAAAAGAAAGTGCTATGAAACTACTTTTTACCTCTTGAATTTGATTCATCATGGCAATTAGTCTCATATTTTTAATGCTTAATGTTGCTTGGCCCACTCAATCACAATATTTAAGTCTCGAAAGACATGTAATTGATTCAAATCCTTATATGATGTTGATTTCAAAAGGGTCCATAGTGCATACAATTGTGCATGATTGTTAGTTCCTAACATAAATCATAGTTTAAACAAAAATAATGTTGTGTGTCTATGTTAAGGACTACTCCAGTACCACATAAACCTGGTACCCCTTGGCTTTCTTCGTTGAAAAATGCATGGTATTGTTAAAAACCTAAGATTTTTATCTTAGATAGTATGTTGGTTATCTCCATGGGCACTCTAATTTTATGCAGCACCTACGCAAGGGTGGAATTCAAACCTTGAAAAAACATAAGATTCCTAGATCTCCATATCCCATAATAAATCAAGTATAAGAGAGACTTATGTGAGATTACAACCTTGTTAGTAATCCACTCCAACAAACTCTCCACAAGTGTCCCATTTTTCCCAAGTCTCTTTAGCACACATATTTTTTGTAACTTCTAACCATACAACTTTGCAGAAAGAACAAAACACAAATAAATGGTTCATCGAGTCTTCACTTGATTTATAAAGGATACATCTCTTAGGCCTTATTGAATATCCTTTATGACCATTATCCTAAGTAAGTAGTTTATTCACCAAAGCCAACCACATAAAAATTATAGTTTTCAATTGTCATGAGAGCTTCCATACTAACCTACACCACCAAAGCATGCCTCCATTTCTTTCCTCTTTGATTTGAAATTACATAACCCATCTTCATAGTGTAATCACATGTTCCAAAAAAATTGGACCACGAGTCTCCTCTTCATCAGTCAATTTGATGGTAATGTAAGAAAGTTGCTTCACATATTGTATATGTTCCTCGATCATACCTCCTTTAAGATGTAGGATTTCAAACATCTTCCAACTAGTCTTAGTAAATGATAATTATCATCAAATTTATTGTGTGTGTGTGTGTGTGTGTGTGTGTGTATATAAGATTATTTTTATTATTTATTTTTTATTATTATTTTAGTGAAAACCTCTTAGGGAAACCCAAAGGACGCTTCCCCATGGTTGTGGATGGCATCCCTAAGAACTTGTCAACGTATATTAGTGTGCATATTGTTGAGCCGCAAAAAGACCACATTTTATTCACCTTTTATATACCATTTGTCAACTTATTCCTATCTTATCCTTCCATAGAACCACTAATATTCACCATTTTCATAATAAATATGGGTTTATATTATCATTTTCCAAATCATTTATTTTTGAGTATTTTGAGTGAATTTGTGGTTAATTATTGAGAAGAATAACATATTTTCATTATACTTTAAAGTTTGGTGAATTTGGTGATGCTTACATGTGTATTTGAAGACTTTAACAAGCTCAACAGTGACCACCTAGCCTCATATTCGAATTTCATCTTCTAAATGTGAGCTAACTTCAAGGAGAAGACCATGGAAATGTGGAGAGAATATCTCATCCAATATTTGTTGAAAATTTAAAGGGAAGAGTTGTAGATTTGTTGAGTATTTTGAGGGATAAGTTGAGAGAATAGTGGATCTGTAATTATGATTAGTTATCATATTAGAGGAATTTTGAGGTCTAAAATGGGCCTCCTAAAGAAAATAATAAAATAATATTTATTAATTTCGAAGGAAGAAAGAAAAAAAAAAACTACTTTTTGTATTCGTATTTTCGACATATCTCCCTGTGTTTTTACTCAAATGTCGATTGGGAGAGCTCGTTGGATGTGGAATTTGATTCTGCATCCAATGAGTACCCACAGTGCATACTTTTGATGGACCCCTACCCCAAAAACAAGAAATACTTGAAAAAATGTGATGATGATGTCATCATCACATTTTTCAAGTATTTATTTTTTTGGGGGTAATAGGGTCCATCAAAAGTATGCAGTGTGGGTACTCATTGGATGCAGAATCAAATTCCACATCCAACGAACTCTCCCGATCGAAATTTGAGTAAAAACACAGGGAGATATGTCGAAAATACGAACAAAAAAGGAGTTTTTTTATGACAAATATGTCAATTCAACAATTCTGGTTGACCCATTTTATTGAAATTCTATTTGCTCTTGAATTCCAACTCACAAAAACTTATTGTTGGCACGTTTTCTTATAAGGCCCATTTTAGACCCCAAATTTCCTCTAATCTTGAATTCTTGTATAAATAGGAAGGCTCTCTCCTCATTTTGGTTAGAGATCTCTCTGGTGGTTTGGAAGTAGAGAATAATTCAGAGTTAGTCATAGAATAGATTTTGATGGTTATGTAATGGAGATGATGCACATCCTTTGATTCTCTTCTGTTAATATATATATATTCAGTTATTTCTTTCTTATACATTTTCAGTATTGATTTTATGTGAGCTCACAAGTTATTGTCAATTGCTTTATACCAATTTATTTCATGCTATTTCAGTCTTTCTTTATCAAGTTAATTTATGCAATTTCATGTTTTTTGTAATTAGATTTATTTCCATGCCATTTCCTATTTTCATAACTTAGATTCAATTTCAGTTATATATTAAGTTCAGCGACACTATGCCCCTGCATATATTTTGTATGTACCTCACAAGTCTACGCTCTCTCCGGGTTGACAATTAAATCGTTGGATATCTGTTATAAATTGTTTAATGTTTTTACCCAACATTTTGGCACCATTGTCGAGGAGGTGCTAAAAGGGATCAGAGTTTAGATAGATAGATAGATTACTTTTATATTACACAGCAAGAGGGAGGGGAAAACAGTAAGACGCAAGGACAACTTCACTACGGAATTTCCGGAATTTCCATGGTGTAACAGCCAGATGCATCCACTATAGTGAGGCGCCCCAAAGCCTTGTTGTTCCTTTGTTGTTTCTACAAGCATGCTTATTTTTCTACAAAGTACTTTCTTTTCTGCAAATGTGAGTTTGTTTTTATGCAAGTTTTCTTTTACAGTTTTGTAGTGTAAAATTTTGGATTGCTTTCATTTTTGGGCACCTTTATTTCATACTAACTTGCCTTTAATTTTCTTGTTTTGTGCAGATTTTTGTGCACTTTTTATTTCTATTTTTGCACTCGTTTTGTACTAACTCATTTCGTACTATTTCTTATGCATTTGTCATGTACTTGTTTTTTTTCAATTATCTTTTTTTTAGCATTTGATTTGATGGCAGTAAAATGGTTTTATGATAAGCATAAGCCTACAGCATCTCACTCAGATCCTAGAAAAAGTCGGGATCTCCTCTTCTCACGAAGAGGAGATCTTGATAGCAGTTAAAGATGTAAGTACTCCTCCTGATACAAACAAGGAAGAATCAAAATTTGAAGAATCATGCATATTAGATGAGGAAAACATGTTTGAACTGGAAATTGAAGAGGATGAAGAAGGGATCTCGGGTGATCATCATGCAAACAAAAACTGCATCAAACAATGTTTCCAAGTAAGTATTAAGTTGGATCAATTTTGTTTCTGTTTTTATTTTGATTTACGTTTACAATCCATAGTTTCGCATACTTTTGAATTTTTTAGATTTTATTTTATAAAATTTTATGTAGACATTCTTTTACTTCTTTTACATGTATGGTTCCACTGGAATTTCACTACACGTAAATGATTGTAAATTTCAATTAGAATAGAGTAGGTAGGTTTTAGTTCTATTTCTAATTTAACATTAACATGTAGGATGTTTCAACTTGCTTTAATGTTTTATTTACTAAAATTTTCATTTTTTCTTAATTATTTTGTTTTTTTAATTTTGAAATCTTGATCTATTTTTTGTTGAATTTCTAGTTATACTAGGAATAGAAATGTATTAGGAATTAAGGTGTAGAAAATAAAATAAACAAATAATAATAACCAATAAATAAATATATACTAGTTTTTATTTTTCTATATAGTTCTTTTATGCTTCTCTGATTATTTTAATTTTTTTTAAAAGAAAAAAAATTTAAAACAAATTTTTACCCTTTGATCAACACTTATTTTTTTAACTTTGTTAGGAATAAAAATTTATTTTGCATCTAGGATTACCTTAAAAATANTATTAAAAACCATGCAATCCTAAATATATGTATAATAATAAAACCAAACCTTTTAAAAAAAAAAGAATGTGAAGCAAATAAACATATATATGTTCAATAAAAACTTTAAAAATAAAACAAAACCTAAAAATATTAGACAAGTTGTTTTTCTCTACGCTGAAACTTGAAACCTGCAAAAATAATTTTAAAAAAAAAAGAAAAAACAGACTGTTCAACCCTCAATACAAAACCTGCAAATACAGAGTCTTTTAGTCTTCCATACGAAACCTGCAAACGCAAACGCAAACAGTCCTCCATGCGCAACCTGCAAACAAACTATCATACGAAACCTACATACAAACAAGATTTCTTGGATTCGTGAGCCTGCAAATTTGTTTGCCATTGATGGCCGCAAGTTTATTGTTGGCCATTTTTTGCCCCCCTAGTTTCGGTCTTCGCATTTGTCCCCTGCATTAAAATCATTATATCTTCTACAATATGTTGAGCGGATGTTATTACTAGTCTCTGGATCTATTGCTAAAATAGAAAAGGGATATAGCACCAATTCACTTGGATTTTGGAATTGGCTCCGTAACCACCCATAAAATCTCACTGATATTTATTCCTGACATCTTTACGTTCCATCGTTAACAGCCATTTCTATCTTTAGACTGAAGGGATGCGAATTTCCTACCATTAGTTACAGGATTCTAGATATTCTGCCACCGGTTCTAACAACATTACCATTTGGCACTTGTTACTCACGATGTGGATGCAACAATTTTCCCCGCGCGTTAGAGTTATTTCACAGTTATCTACTCTGTGATTTGCAACAAATTCACTTTGGATGACGGTTTTGTTCCCAACAGAATTTGCAATTTAATATCATCCAAGCAAACTGCTCCCTTCCACATCAATCAATCGGACCTAGTTCCGAACCTAAATCACAAATTTCACTCACCTCGACTTCCATTTTGCTATGGAAATGAATGCTTTCAACCATAGAAAAGGGTAGCCATCCTTCGCTATATTTCGATAGGAAGTTCGTGAGGTTTTCGAGATTATCCAGATCACCCCCAATGTACGAAAACTTATTTTTAGGGTCGTTTACTTATTGAATTATTTGACACCAGAATTCTGTACAGAAAATTAGGCAGGAGGAGCTACAAGATTATGAGGTTGAGTGCATTATTATGTACGTAATATGAATTGATGCTTTTCTAACAATTTCCTAGAGCTCAAAAACACTGGTTCTGTATTTATTGTGCTTCTAAAGGATCGTTCCAAGTTAACATTTTCTTGAGGGCATGAGGTTTGAAGCAGCACCCCTTTCCTTCTATAGCTCAGCTCTTGATTGGTTCCCAACCTGCGGGCGAAAGTAAGCAACGCAGTTTTCCTTAATAGGATCGTGTGTTCGTCTACATTGGGCATAGGGGCAAAACAAAGCAACTCGCCGCTCCAAGCAGCACACTCTTCGCCTCAGTCACGTTGCACGGTACACACCCGCTGATGCCCCCATCATCCTTATTCCCACAGCCTGCGATTACTCCTCCTCCTCCCTCTTCGAGGTAATATCTTAACCTTCTCAATGTTGGCTCCATTATGTATTTAAAGTAAAGCCTGTGCAAATTATCTAAGCCGCTACTCGAGCAATAAAAAAATAACAACCATAAGTATCACTAGTGTCTGATTCCTAGACATAGAGAAATTAAGACGCATAGCATCAAAAATACCTATGTCTAGACGAGCCAGCTGTTACCATTACTGGTCGCATTAAAAACTAAGCGAATACATATAAAACAGACACAGAACAAGTTTTTTATTTATGATTTATGACTTATGAGTCGTTACCACTACTGTTATGATTTAATTTTATGTAATAAGAAAATTTGTTTCACTCTACTTTCACAATTTCCATATTTATACGGAATTCTACGCTTTTTTATTACTCTCAAATTATTAATATTTACGCCGTTAGGCGTTTTCTTCTTTGAAGTTGTGTATAAACACTATTCATTTCGTCGTCCATCACTCAAATTAGACACTGGCACATATTTTATGTTTGTCTATTGGTTTTCATTTCATCGTCTGTCGCTCAAATTATACCTTACTGGGTCAAATTGTCAAATATGATAAGAACTACTACTGTTAGTATTATAATGACACTTCATTCTCATAATAAATAAGGGTGAAAAGTGATTGACACATGGAATATTATATATGTCCCTTTCTAACATTTCCTGTGGCAATTTTGTTTAGTGATTGGGTCACTCGTTAGTTAGTCTTGCATTTTTTTATATAAAAACGTGGTGTTTAAATATCTTTGAATGCCATCAGCGGTAAAATTTGAACCCGTCCCAGCCCTTCCAAAGGGGTTTAGCCCGTCCTTGAAGTATAAAAAAAAATTTACCCGTCATAAAAAATTTGAATTTTTTATTTTATTCGTCCACAATGAAGGGCTAATTTAACTTCAACATTTCAAAGGAAGGGCGAGTTTTTAATTTGCCCATCAAAATAATTTTTTAATTGGAGGTAGAGCCTAGAGGCTGCACAGTGCGAATTTGCGAAGATCAATTTATGCCCTGTCAGTAGTGGTCACTGTGGTCACCGGTCAGTGCCATGTGGTCATCTGCCCAATAATAATCCCCCATTTATTGATGTATTTATTCGAGAATCCACATTAATACACAGTGTATTATTTTATAATTTGTATTTGGAAAATTCCAAGTTCCGTTCCGAATCCTTTAGCTCTAGTTTCTTCGTATATCTGGCTTATTAATGGGCTATACTCTAGAAGAGTGGACGGCCGGAACTTGGAGTTGGAAACCATTAAATCTGTCAAATCACATTATGCTGTCGGCCGGAACTTGGAGTTGGAAAACATTAAATCTGTCAGATCGCATTATGCATAGCAGCATAGCTGATTCGTGAAGTTAAGCGGTCTTCACTCAGCCTTGATTCGGGAAGATTTGATGATGGCAGCTTATTTGATACAGTAATTGTAATTAAGCTTGTTACCGCAACTTGGCAAGCCCAATGCATTATGCCATTGCAAATTTGCAATTCGCCAATCGCCCATCACCTTCAGGAGTTCATGAATCCATAGACTTATAAAGTCCTGTGCAATTGTAACGTGTGTTAATAAATTTTAATTTTCAGCTAAAAGTTACACATACTAGCCTAAAAATCTATTTAAAGACACTTGTTCATACATTTTCTTTTCAAGATTTTGTAAAACAGCTGCTTGAGCAATTCGTGAGCTTCGTGAGCCAGTTGATTGCCTCAACTTTTAGAGTCTTGGACTTTTTCTGAGCTCAGGTTTTTTTCTATAATGTAGTTTGTCTATTGTTTCTCTGCCAGAATCTATGAAGTTTGTTTTACCAAAATCTATAGAGTTTGTTTTAATTGTACTATGAGGTTTGTTTTAGCTACATAAAACACATATCTATTGTACCTGTTTCTACATATCTTCCATACAATGGATTATGGAGTCGTGAGTCCTTAAGGCTCATTTAAATGTTACCAGTTGCAGCTTGCCATCATTTAGTTGAGCACAGTCCTACGGTCTACCTAGATTATACTATTTTCTATATGCAGTATAACTATTTTTAAATTCATTCCGCCCTCACTGTTTCTCATCTGAAAATGTTCCTCCCATGAACACAGTGCTTATCCAAAGGTATTAATACATAATAGGGACTTATTTTCCCTACCTATACAGGAAATCTATGCAGCGTATCCTTATATTATATTCGCTCAGAATTCTGAGAAAAATATTCTCATTAAAGCGCTTATTAGACAGAAAGATTAATATGAACTCTTAAGGGACTTTTTTTCCCGTGTATTATTTTTACCTCCTTATATTATTTACTTTTATTGAGATAGAGGGGATGGCCTTATGGTACCCTCCATTCTTTAGGGATGAAGGTAGATAATATTTTTTAGAGCGATAGAATGGTTCTTTAAAGGACCGGAATCAACAGAAAGAAAAGGAATGGTAGCAAGATAAAGGTTTCATACACTTTAGGCAGTAAATAATGTTTGCATACATGATAATTTTTGAAGGCTCATATACAAAAGGTTTTATTTTTGTTTATTTTTAGCTCTCATTTTGATTTTTAAAAACACTAGTAGCTGGTCTACTCAACTTAATTTTCAATTTTCAATTGAAGGGTTAACTTAATTTACAATTTTCAATTGAAGTGCAATTATTTTTATAACCTTTCATCTTTGAAGGGTTGGATAGTTACATGCCCTTCCAAAAAAAATTAAGACCAGCCCTTCAAATTTGACCACTGAATCCCACTGCATAAAGGTCTAGGAATATGCATTATGGAAGAGTAAAAAATAAGACTAAATCTGTGACGATGTGGAGACTTTCCAGTCGACGTCACTCCATCTCATGGTGGTATCCACGCAAGCATTCGAGTCAATCTCCTAGGGAGGGATTGTAATGGGATTGAACTCTAACTTTACCAGTCTTTTAAATAGTGGATCGGAAAGGCTCCCACAACCACTAATCTTGGATTTGAATGAACTCTCTTATCTCATAGTTTGATTATTTTAATAATATGTGTATAGAATTTCATAACAGAGTGATGTGTGGTAAAGCTAACTAAATATAAAGTTTAATCCTTGAAAATAATAAGTTATTATTAAAATTTATTTGTTAAAATAAAAATGATAATTCAATTAAAATAGTTGTTATTGAATGCCTCTTGATCTAATTATTTCCGGGATTTTGGCTGCATATAAAAAATACAACTCATGGCATGGGTGAATGATAAAGAATAGGAAACATTGAAGAGTGCAATGTCGAAATTTCTAGCTTGAGCAATTGTAGTGATAGAAACAATTTTATGAAAATAAAATTAGGTATACTTCTTTTTTATGATAAATACGTGTCCTATAGTTAATGAAACCATAAAATGATAAACCTCTGAAACTCGTCGCAAGATCTAGCTTCCTTTCTTTCACATCATTTTATTATGTTATCAACTTATCTTAACAATGCTTCAAACTTATTTCCATACAAACTTTTTCAGAGGAAAAAATACCAGTCTTTGTTATTCATAGGAATCAAAAGACATATTATAAATATACCATGCTCCTTGTCAGAGAGAAACAATAAAGATCCAGTCAACACATAGACATACAATGATCATGCCTGCAAAAGCAACCAGCCTGCAGAAAGACAAAAAAGTCTGATCAGAGCAGACTTTTCTCATCATACCTGAAATATCAGGTCAGAAAATGCTGAGATATCGAAGGTGATCATAAACAGACATTCCTGAGCAAAACTTGCTGGCTGAAAAGTCTCATACATGACAGACAAAGAAGAACAAATCAAATGCTAAACATTCAAATGCTGAAAAAACAAATGGGATTCAGCAGCTAAAAAAAACACAAATTGCCATGTTCAATAACCATTCCATCCAATTATTTAAAGAAAGATCCATATCCCATATCCAAATTCACAGCCTATTTTGAGAGACCGTCAGCCAACATGTTATGCTCACGGTATTGCCATACAAACTTATTTGCAAATGAATGATCGTATGTACACACGTAAGTGCATAAGTGTCAAAATAAATTTAAAATGATAAAATCAAAGCTGAATGACGTCATTTTTAAATAGGTAGCCTTTTCCCTTGTAAAAAACAAACGTGTCTTCCCAAAATATGAAATATGATATGATCCTTTTCTTTTCTTAAAATAATATTTAAGATTAACTATTTTGATAGAAAGGTAAATATAAAATTTTGATACCATAAATCATATTAAAATTATCAAATTTAAAAGAAATCAAGGGATTTGAATAAAAAATAAAAAATAAAAGGAAAAGACACTATCTTAAAAGTTTTGTAAAAATTTTGAAGTTAATGATCATCTCTCATTGTTATTCTTTTAGTCATTTTGTTTACATCTTCAATCTAAAACATTAAGTAACTTTACAATACTAAACCTTAAATTACTAATAAAATTATATAATGTAAATGAATTTTTCTACAAATATGTATTTTTTTTTTTTTTTTTTTGACAGAAGCATAGGGGTAGATTGTATTAGTGCCGGTATTTTAGCTACCGAAAGCTTGATACATTGAAAAATAGCTCCAGGTAAGGTAAATCAGCTAGATACTTAGCTACAAAGTGCACAAGCAAGTCAACATATGGCAGAATTGCCTTACAGCGGGCTGATCATTTTATTTAGTAATAGAGGAGATCAGCACAGGGAGGGGCTTGCAGCCCTGCTCAATTTTCTAGCTTGGATTTAAGCTTGGCTACTTCAAGTTCCAGTGTTGAAATTCTGTTGCCGAAGTCGCCTTGAATGTTAGCTTCATCTTTGAAAGAAGTTCTGGTTTCTTCCTTGAATTCGTTCAGATTTTCAGATAGATCATCGCGCAGCTGTCTCAGCTCAGTATTCAGGAGGTCCCAGGATTTTTCCCCAGCTTTGGAGACTGCATCAATCTTCTTTTCGTTGGCATCCAGCTTTATACGGAGTTGTCCCATTGCCGCTTCCAGAGATCCTATTCTTGTTTCTGCGTTCACACCTGAGCTTGAGGAGTCGTCGGACGCCATTGCTTTGACGGAGGAGGGGTCTAGCTCGAAACAACCAGATTGCAGATCACCGAGAGACACCAAGAAACAACAATGGGTTATGGGTCGAGGAGAGCCCTCGCAAATCGGGCTCAGCGAAGGAGGAATAACCAGTAATCTGTGAGGATTGGGGTCGCGGAGGAGAGAGAGCCTCAGCGATGGAATAATGATCGGAATGCTGTGAGGAGTGAGGCCGAGGAGGAGAGAAGGCTTCTTTAAAACGCAGGAGGATTCCCACGGGCC